>JASANE010024002.1:0-51171 GCA_030248225.1 Trileptium ribeirensis | reverse complement strand
CCGGTTATTACATAATAACTGTATTTTACTCAAAACATAAATTTGTACATGTAACAGATCCATTCTGGATTGTTACGAGACAGATAATTCACGTCACAGTATAGTGGGCAATATTTTCGAATTACTAACATAGGCCCGCTACAGAAATTAACACTTAGATTCAATGGTTTTAAGCGAATTCAGAGACCACTTCCCGAACGAGCATGAGTGTTTATAGGGTGCAGCAGTTGTAGCCAGTGGTAAAGGTATATGATATTTGCCGGAATAACTACACGAATTATTTGACTTTGCAGTACCATTCGTTGGTGTTGCAATTCTATACCCTGTTGTACCATTATTATTCCTTATTATTGCATTATTATATATCCTATTGTACCACCTATTGTAAGCATAAAGGCATATCTAAATATCTGGGAGTAACCGGAATGCCGGTTCCGGTTCCGGCGAAAATCGTGTTCCGGTTGCGGTTCCGGCAAAGGGCAAAAACCATACCGGAACCGGAATTCCGGTTTAAAAATTTTGTTTGAAATTTTACACGTTTTTTGCTTCATCCTGTAATCCAAACATATGTAATATATATTATACAATGATCAAGCTCCAATACAACCAAGCAAAAGAAAAGATTAACTAACCAATTTGCCGTGTAAAACGTAAGTAGGGCACATAATTTGAGCAGGAATTTTTCGTAATAACCTGCAGGAGTTTGTTAAATCAAAGCCAGGTCGATGCTTGTAGCAGCTATTTTACACATTCAGAAGTCTGTGGGATACGTTTGAGTTAAACCGGTTCCACTCGGTAACAGAGGATGGCTTACGCAGAAGTACTTAGGGTATGCTTGGCTAACATAAATTGCGTCAAGCACCCGCCAGTGCGCTTGTAAACTTGGTAAATCAGTCTAAATTGAAGTAAACTAACGTTATCTGCAACGCAGCTAGAAACTGCTTTCTTGGCAATGAACTGTATTTATTGAAACTGTGCGAGAAGCATCACAGTGTGTCTCATCCATAGCATTCTGATTAGAAAGTTATCATTATGATCTAACTGACGGGCACTGTTTGTCCAACGCTAGCCTAAACAGTGTATCTGACCACTGATCAGAAAATTACCTTCTATCTATTATTTTCTCTTAGAATCATATAAACCAATAATTTTAAGTTTCCTACAGAAGAACATACAACAAACGTATGTGTAGTAAAGGGAGGCGACTGGAGACAGAGCGAAAGTGTGTATTCTACGCTCCAAGCTTTGTAAACACATTCTATTTGACGCCGTATACGCAATGGTGTATAGTGGAAGACATTTTTTGCTCTGAATGTCCAAAAACCGATATATTTGATCGATAAATAAACATTATTAGTTTCCTCAGTCTCTTTAAAGTTTCAGAAAGGCAATAATACCATCGCAATACATTAAGTTTAATGTAAAAGTTATTTTTAATGCATTTTAAATCCACTATACCTTCATTTCTTCCATCATCTGTTTTACTATATATAAATGTCGAAGACCAGGTTCCGGATCCGGTTTAAATGGACGGTTCCGGTTGCTGGTTCCGGTTCCGGTAAATTTTGGTTCCGGTTATTCCCTGCTAAATATACCATTCATTGTACCAGTATCCTTTTTATTGTCATTTGAATAATTTGCCATTGTCTCCATGCTAATCATTGATGTAATAGTATGAACTTGATTAAACCCTTGTTGCCATATATTAGATATGAAAACGGGCCTGGATTTCAAGGCCCGGCCCGGACCGTTCGCCAAGGCGGGTAGACCCGGCCAGCCCAGTTCTCTCCGAGATCAAGGTTTGGTGGAGGGTGTAGGCCCGGCCCGTTTGGTTACTATATAACAATATTAGTAAAAAAACAGCTCGTGTCAAAAACTTTCTTCTCATATACTATGCTATACTATAACTATAAAGTAGATGTAAAAATAAACGATAAAAATAGCTATTTCTCGCAATGACAAAATGGGCCTAAACAGGCCGTTCGGGCTTTTTCCAAACAAAGTCGGCCCCGCCGGTCCGTTGTTTTCATGATTGAGGGCCGCCCCATTTGCTATCAGGAGTAGGCCCGGCCTGGCACGAGGACCGGGTTGGGCTTCAGGCTTTTCTTCGGGCTCACCTCTACCGCATATTACTCGTTCTATATTGTACCAAGGGTTATTAATTTAATAACTGTTGATACCTATGCAGACCATGCGCAAATTGCATGATCCGTGTAAGTTTTACGTATATTGATAACTTGTTACTGATCGGTCAGGTACTTCGTAATACCTTACCGGCCTCGACCCACCACTTTTCATTCACTGTATATTGATCATAATTGCTTCTAAAATTGTATCGTGATCTTGTTTTATATACGTATTATATATATATATATATATATATATATATATATATATATATATATATATATATATATATATATATATATATATATATAAAAAAAAAAAAAAAAAAATATATCCGGCCGGGTTTGGTGTGGTATTATTATCATATATATGGCCGGTCGGGTTCGATGCGGTACTTTGGGATACCTTACCATTCCCGACTCGCGAATTGTTTGTAGGATTGTGCGACTCCCGAACTTATCCGATGTGTGAAAATCTGGCATAAACCAGCGTGATAGGATAAACTAAGTTAGTTTAGGTAGGAAAATTTAGTAGTCACAGAACCCACCCCAACCGCCCTCGCCCGTGAAAACTTCCCCAAAAATTGTGGTTGTTCGCCGTGCAGCGAACAGCACTTGTGGCAAAATCTAAAAATTACTTGTAAATTTGTTAAAATATCAAATTTGCCAGTTTTGATTTTATAAGAAATACAGGAAATTTGCAATACTCCAATAAAATATCAGCTACCAGAGTTTAGCTAATAAGAGTTTTTAAATGACAATTTCGAATCCTCAGAATTGAGGGTCTTTACGGTTACGACCAATAACGCCGGAACTGTTGATAATTCGAAAGAAATGATCATAACTTTTAAGTAAAATTATTCATCTTTCCAATGAGATCAGTCCCGTGTAAATCCGATTAGGTTCCACGGACTTATAAAGGAATACTTGAGAGTGCCTTCAAAAAATAGGTGTTTGATTAAATTAATTACTTTAATAATTATTATCTTATACCCAGACTCTAGGGTTTGAGTCTGGTGCAAGCCTGCTGTGCCCACCAGGGTACAGTACCCCCGTAGAAATTGCGAAAATTTTCCCGGTGGGCATGTCACTGATCGTTTTGTTCTCGTTAAAACCAACACAAAAAATGTACCCATCTGCCTTTAATAAGATAACCCAACCCGCTAGAAAGCCCTGAAACTTCTATAATTTCTTACCTTAACCTCGATGGGCTCGCCCAAGAGCCCGGTCTCCCCTTTCTGGTCTGAAACTAAAAGTGTTGGGTGAAGGAGTCGAATCCGAAACCGGGCACATGTTGTGCCCCGGAGGCGTTTGAGGAATTGGGACTCCCTTTTTTCGAGCCTCGTTCTTGTGTTTGTTTGTATAAATCTCGTATGAACCTCAATTTGGTGCAAAACGTTTAGTTTAAGAATCTTCCCTGGATCAGGCTTGATCCAGCGTCTTGTTATGTATAAGGCTCAAATTTTCGCTAAATTCACAAATAAAAATTAAATATCAATTTCCCCACGTTTGATAAGCTAGACCGATATGCACAAAACTAATGGAAATATTTTGTAGGAAATAATACTGTTAGGAAAATCATAAAAGTTTTCGGTTCCAATCTACTTTTACCGGAACTCTCGAGACTAGAAATAGGACATCGGCACTGCACAACCCTGGTTCGTAGTGGTTCACGAGCGTAACTAACCAGTGAAACAGCAGCGTACAATGTATTTTTGAGTCCCATTTTAGCCGAGTTTAAGCATCAAAATCTATATAAATATATCTATATATCCATATTCTCATTTGTATCCGTGTCGAGCAAGGATGATGTTACCGAGTGCGAATCCCTGCGCGACCCCGCTGAAATCGTCATTATTGAACGTCAAATCCACCTTTCACTTATCATGTTCCGTTCAGACCGGTAACCGCTTCTTTGTTCTGTTGTTTGTAATGAACTTTTGCCGTACCAGCACGCTTAGCCAGTCACATTAGGTATACTAAGTCTCGATGAACTAGCCATCGGATAAGTATAAGTTGAGCCAAGATATGAGATGGCTAAAACCATATTGCTTTTTAAAACTCCCCTGAACGATTGCGAATGCATATACTTGCTCATGTATACTTATTGTATTTCCGGGAGCACAACATCCCAACCCGACAACAGTTGAAAATAGGTTTGCTCTCGCAAGTTCAAGTACAACTCTTTAGGATATAAGGCTACGATCAAACTAACAACTTAATGTCATGTCATTCGAATGAGCCGCACTGCCGAAGAGTTGTACCTTGTCAATGTATTGTTGTAACATATTATATTGCATACCTTTGTTATACGATGCCACTGCCATTGTTGTCAATGTACCATAGTTTTATGCACTGTTTATTTGTATGCTTTGTCTCTGTACATGATTTCGCGTAGAACAAGATAGGTGTAATCGAGCCACGCGCTAACCTTCATGGCTCTGGAAAGCATATTTTGACCCCAGGCTCAACCTTTTCATGTCTGCTAGTCAGCTTCAGGTTATCTGAGCCAGCCGGATGGTGTTTTGGTGTTATTATTACTGATACGCTCGCTATTTACTAGATTTCCCATCGGCAACCGGTTAACTAGCCCACGCTATCCATTTCCTGCCCGTTCCCCGAACTCCATGTAGTTAGGTAAGCTCAGCCGTTGTTAAAGTACTCGCTAGGATCCAGGAGATTAAGTGAACCTACGGCTGTGGCCGTTCGACCAACATGACCCCGGAATTACTCTAGCCCGTCTAGTTGAATCGTGTCGACTTTGTTCGTGCGTAGTAACTGTAACATACCCACTGTATGTCCTTTATGGAAATATGCTCTTATTGTGAAGTTCATAACCGTGTTGCCTTGTTCCTTTACCCAAATGTGTACCCGATTACCTTATCTATAAAGAGTATTTGACATTCAATTGTGTTCTCGCGTTGTTAACGCCTTATGCAGGGTAATCCGCGCATAATTCAAAATATATAGGACATCAGCTGAAAAAATATAGGACAACTTCACTGCCATAAACGTACCTCATATATTACAGCTAGTCACTTTTTCTTGAGAAGATTCACTTCTTCCTCGTTGAGAGCAGATATCGGTTTGCGTAAGGCCTTCAGTTTGCCGCTGGCCATGGAAACTTTAGTGTTCGCTGCTGCCACGTCCGATGAACGCATCTTCTTTGCTGCGCATGCGGCTCCCAAAGCAGCGGACGCCTCTGTGAGCATAGCTTCGGCAGTTTTTACCTCTTCCTCGCGAAGACGCTTCAGTCTACGAATTTTTAGTAACCGGTGCTCCGCGCTGCTTTGCTCGTTCGTGTTTGAAGCCATTTCACCCTGCGCTGAATGCTGCTTACGTAATTCCTCCTGGTGGGCCTTGTACTTTGACGCAGCACTGCGGTAGTCCCGCAGAAGCGAAGATGTAATAGCAAGTCGGCTAATGTTAGTTAGCCCATATACGCAAGATATGTAAGCTTTAACTAATCACTCCGCAACTATCGTTTCATCGTTAAGACGGGCTCGATTCTGGGATAATATGTCGCTGTTAACCGAGAATCCCTGCTCAACTTCGGCTTGACCATGCGGAATTGTCAGTGCTGTTTTCACCACCGTACTAAGGTTTGGATAAAGAATCTTCCCATCACATGAGATTTTCGCCAAGGCTATTGACCAATATTCGTCCACTCGACCTATTCCAGCAACGCCACTGTCGGTATTAGACACAAACGTGCGCCACTCGTCCTTAACAGAATCAACTCTGTCAAGTGGCAATATAGTTGGCAACGCTTGGTGCAATGCCATTGCGACACGCATAACAGAAGCTTCGTCAGTTTTTGCAATGTTCAGCGGATTCAGAAAACCCAAATCTTGGACAATTGCAATGTTTAAAGGTAACGACGATTTCAGCTTTAGAATTAATGCCATAAGTGCAGCTCGGAGGTTTAAACGAACAGCTTTCTGTTTATCGCGGCAAAGTTTTTGTAATTGTTGTAATGTATCGATACCAATATCAATCATAGAATAAGTCTTTAAATTGCTCGAATCAGCGACATAAAGGTCTCTCAGGCTGCTCGAGTGCTCGACAAGACATTGTGGTTTAATGATATAACTGGCGTACTGTATAAAGAGCTCTTTCGATTTCTCCCAGAGCAGATGAACGACAGGCTCGTTCTTTTGGAACACTGCAAGAAACGATTCTGCCGGCTTCCCGATAAAATCGATAAAACAAATGTAGACCAACGACACTGCGTCTTCTAGAAAAGCCTTAATGGCCTTATACCGTTCAGTAAGAGCAACAGAGGCGAAATCCGATTGTCGTGGCAACGTCACCAAAAAGTACTGTTTCAAATTTTCCCATTGCCGGCGTAACCGTCGACACGCAGCGGCAAGAGATAACCACCTGCTGCAACATATTTCGTAATAAATTCAGAAGTTACATCGGTCACTTCCTCACTGCGCATATATTCGGCCCGTCTAACAGCAGAAAACCTAAAAAAGAAATGTATCTGATGGATTGCGCTCGCAACATCAACGTCCAACTTACTGATTCCCTGTGAAAATGCATTACGAGCAACGTGCAGATTGCAGGTTCCAATATTTAGCAAACAAGAGTTCTGTTCCATTGCGGCTTCGTTCAATAAGCGAAACGCTTTTTTGTTGACGTTTGGCCCGTCCATACCAATTGTCACAATCTTGGACAACTCTAAGCCGTTATTAGCAAAAAAGCTACACAGAGATTTGGCTATAATATCACTGGTGGCACTGGACAGGAAAACAGAATCCATGAATACGGACTGTATTCTGCTAGTTCTATTGGACCACCACGAGATGCAGATGTCCATCTGCTTCTTTACTTGAATAGTTGTGGTTTCGTCAAAGAGGACGCATACTCCGGTGTCAACTTCTCGGATTTCCGTCCAAAGTAGACGGCGGAAATGAGGCGCGATTCCAAACAATAAGCTGTACCGCAATTTATTTCGGTGAACGCTAAAATCAGCGGCGATTTTTGAGTCAGAGAACATAGCTGGAAACAGTATAGAGTAAGCATCTGTCGACAGATGAGAACAACTATTTATACACTGTTGAATGACCCATAATATATCGGCTTTCGCGACTCTATCTTCGTGACATAATTCGACTGGTTCGTGTGCACTGGGCTTACGAACCGTTATCGTGCCACTGCTTTTGGAGACAGTGAACTTGGATTGTGTTCGAGAATTCTCAAGGTTTTTAACGGCAGCTACGTGCTTAACTCCATACGCATGTTGTTTGATTTGGGGATTTCCTTGATTGCCAATACTGAAAGATCTGTCGCACAGTTTGCAGTACGCAAAATATGATCCATAAGACGAAATTGTAAGCCACGCCGAGTTCGAGAGATTATCAATAGAACATTGCTCCCAGGCAGCTTGTTGTAAGCAGTTTGCCGAGGCATATTTTTGCAAACGACGTAATCAATTATTAATTACAGCGTATTTATATTTAAACTATTCTGAAACAAAAATATGTAATGTTTGTTGAGTTTCACGCTTTTTGTATATTTCTATATATGAGAAATTGTAAAACACAACAAAATAACAGAAAACAAACAATGCATGTTTTTGTTCCTGAAAAGCACATATAATATGCTGTTATAAATAATTGACAAAGTTGGAATATTTGCACCAGATTTTATGCTGTCCCGACTGCCAAAAATGATGCCGCGGTGGTAAATAGTCGAATCCTAAAAAAATAAAAAAACATATAGGAAGTATAGGACAAATGTTCAAAATATAGGACAATATAGGACAAAAAATGAAAATATAGGAAATATAGGACAATGGGTAACCATGCTTATGTATGCATCAAAGGGGTTTGAAATCGTCGCCCCATTCGACGACCTGCGTTAAGAGTTGAAGTCGAAGAGGTCGCAAGTTTTAGCGCGGTTCGCTGATTCCTCGATGTGTAGATACGATTCGTGCGACACGGGTCAGAATTCCCCGCCACCGTCGATGAAGATTAGAAGGGACCGCTTGCCAACTAAATGTCAAGATAGAATCGAAAAATTACGATCCGACGTTAAACATGTGGATACCAGTGGGAGGTACTCGCCATAAACAACTATCGTTCGTTCGACACTTCCAGGTGGAATTAGAATAGGAAATAGTGGTATGGTCTCTATGGCCTGTGAGCAGGTAACGGAATCAACCTGTGAACATGCTAGTAAAAAACCAAAATCCATTTGTTCCAGACAAAAGTACTATTTACTAATTTCTAATCTTAGCGTTTTTAAACTCGATGTTACGGTTTTAGACTAAAATGATAATGCTTAATGTGTAATGCAAGCATTTTTTCAAATGTTAGTTTTTCAATCATTATTTTTAAGTTTTTGCTTAATTTTCAGCACAGTAACATTTCCGTGATTTCTATAATTATACATACGTCGATACTTATACTAGCACCTCGCAAACGAGGGTGAAACGGAGCAAACATGGTTTCATCTATAAATAATAGCAATGTGTAATCAGGGTGGTCATAGGAATGGGAATTCCCATGGGGATGAGAATGGGAATTATTTTGATTCCCATGGGAATTCAATTCCCACGAGGGAATATTTGGAACCGATTGAAAATATTTTGTCCGCTGCAAACAATTCACGGAAGTGCAAATTCTTTATCAACGTTGATCTACGGTGAATCAAGTTCACTGCTGACAATGGCGCATTTGCTGCGCACAAGCATTACTCTATCCCTATCGCCATAGGAGACGCGCCCGATAGCCAGGATGACAGCCAGCCACGGGCCCAGACATCTGCCGCTTGTTAAGCATTCTTGTTCCGCCCGTGGCGAAAGCGTAAGATTCAACCAAAATGTCCCCGACAAGTTTTATCAGTTCAAGAGCGTACGACAGGCGGCATACAAACTTTACACATTTTTCGAAGACATGAACCAGCGAATTTCATTCCTCAATCTTACGTTTCAACGGCAGCGCGATTTAGACACCGCGATGTTTGCGAAGGATCGCGATCATATTTCTCGAGGTGCGGCTGGCCGAATTGGGGAAATATTGAGCAAGTTTTCGCAGAACATTTGGCAATTTCTTAACTGAACACTCAGATTGGCTTTTTACATCATTCATTCCGTGAGTTTGAGATTAGCTGTTTGTTTTATCCAATAAAGCATTGATGAGTCGATAAGAGTGCCTTCTGATGAAAATTCATACTATATGCTGCACGTAGCATTGATTATCTTCTATAACTTAATCTTCCCAGCAAGTTTCGATGGACTGGCAACAAAAAGGACTGTATAGGAATTCCAAACGGAAATTCTCATGAGAATGGGATGGGAATTGAAAATCAATTCCATGACAACCCTGTGTGTAATACCCTGTAACAGGCTTTATGTTTGATGTATATACCATGCTAAGACCTCTGGAACCCCTGAAGGTAACTTCGACAGAAGGTACACCACCATCGCATTACGTATCTCGCAAAATCTATAATAGCTTATCTAAGGAGCACAACGCATAAAGTGACGTCAGACGAAATTATTTGGGCAAATCTGGCTCGCTGACGGTCGCCTTAAACAATTTCAACCCACTTGTTGAATTCTAGATGACCATACCATTGTATTCAACGTTAACGATACCTATAAAACCGTTCCCTAGCCGGAACAATAACTTAAAAACTGAAGATATATTTTCTGAAACAACCCTAAACCTACGCAAATAAAGGAGGAAAAGGCAGGAAACGTACGTGCTGGACTCTAAACTAACTAAACTATTACTGTATTGAGCGTTTAGAAAAACCAATATATACCATTCTTGATGGTCTTGACACAATGCAAAACCGAACAAATGAAAACAGACTATATTTTATTTGGAAATCGGGTTCGGCGATCTTGAAAACCCATGAAAACGTATAACTGGCCTGTCCACAGTGGGGGGCTCACTTTCCTTTCCAAACTCACCCATATTTGTGAGGCTTCCCCATGTTTAGAATACTTAAAAACATAATAGACACACGGTGGAAGGTAAAACACGCAATAACATACCGAAATTATACCAAATTATAATAATATACCGAAAAATCTTTATTACTCGCAAAAGGTGGACGTACAATTCGGGGCCAAAGTGGCTCAAGGAATGGCAGATGTATATAACGTTGTTCTGTTGTAGATCACGATAACCTGAGTCTGTATGGTAGTCTTCTTTTCCGAGGCGAAACCTATGTCGCGAGACAGGAGCTGAGAAACAGACAGATACTCGTATGGCCAGATTTGGCAAAGAACTTTTTGCTATTTTGTGACCAGGATAGGAAGGGTGTCATTGCTGTTCGCGTTCAACTAAAGGGCACATCGTCATCACTTTTCCTGTCGAATAAAAAACTTACAGAAATCCGTCCACCCACAAATGAGTGACAGCAACAGACAAAAGATAAATTAAATTTTCACGACTTACTTTCTAGTGCCCTCAGTGGAAATTCCCCTCGCTCCATTTCAACAACTGTAAACAGCCAAGCTCCAATAAGCTACTCAACCTTTAAATGCTGCTGGGTGTTTACACTAGGTGCACGCAGACATTCATTCAGTATTGAAAATTGTTTTCAATTTTGTCAGCGTTATGATAAAAGATGACGTGGGCACGATATATTTTGAAAATAACTATACACCACGGGCAAACATTACAAAAACCAACGACAGAAATACAACAAACTGTAGTTTAGCATTACCATTGGATGCGACCATTGCATTGCATTATACAGGTAACATCATTGACGTCTACTTTCTTCTGCTTGCTCTACATCTACAACACACCTTTTCCGCTCCAGAATGGGTCCAAATTATAGTGTTATCGTCTGGTGCTAGATTGTTCGTCCGAAGTTCGTTCGATAAATTCAAAATTTTGTTCGAGACGTGTTTGAAATTTTGGCGCGCTTTTTTAATTTGTTCGAGAGCTGTTCGAAGTTTCTGCCAAAATCGTTCGAGGTTTGGTCGAAAGTAAATAAATTCTGTTCGATGTTCGTTCGTTCGAAAGGTGACACTCAATTCTGGCGAGTACTATAGATAGCTTACCTTAAAATACCTATAGTAATGATATTAACTATTAACCCCTTTCAATATTCAATAGTGTCAACTGCACCTATATCGAACAAAAAACTTGAATTTATAACTTGTGATTGGTTGGTATAATGTGGTTAACATTTTCATAGTTATCGTATTATTTAGAAAATACTACAAAAACGTAACAGTATAATTACATCATCACCAGGAGAAATACAGCTTCTAGCTTTGTTCACTGTCTAATTTAGTGTAAATTTTCGTTATAATAAATCACCGGAAATTGTTGCCTTGATTTAATATAAATATTCGCGGGTATCCCATGGTGGTATACATTATTATAAATGCAGACTTTGTGTTGGAGTTTATAAAGTCATTTATAAAGGAAGAAGCCAAATATTTACAAATTTTATTAGTGAACATGACAATGAATCCATCTATTTAGAACAAATTTATTGCTCGTATAAAAAGAAAAAATCAAAATTTATTAGTTTTTGTCACTACAGTGCTCACCAAAAATGAGTGATCTTCCTTCGATGTTCGCTCTATAAACTAAAAAATTGTTACAAATTTGCTGAAATTGTGTTGATTTCTGTTCGATATTCGTTCATTCAAAAAGCGACACCCATTTCTGACGAGTACTGTAGTTGCATATTTCACACCATTCACTTCGCCTATGCCACATTACAGAGACCAATATTACGGTCGTAATAAAAATTAAGCGATATCGCTAACCCACTATCTCAGTGAACCATCCAGTAAGTGTATCATTCCTTTGTCGGCCCTGATTGGGCTGAGGGGGAAAATCAGAGAAGGGGCCCACCATCTTTTCAGTATAGCCCCCATAGTTTCTGGACCCCCAATCATCTCTTACCCCCAAAAGAGATCTCTTCGAGATCAGGGTCGCCCTTTTTCAGGTATACCCTACTGATGACGCTAAATTATTGTTCTTTTTATTTGGATTTTTTGGGGTATAGAGGCTTTTTTGGCAATTTTTTTCCTAAAACTCCGCTTAAGATCGTCACCCCCTAACCCCTCATGGACCAGTTTTTCCTGCTCTTTCCAATGGAAAAGGTTTCAGGGCTCTAGCTCTTCAAGGGAGTTCAGGAGATGGGCCCAATTTCAGGGGTCCGATTTTTTAGTAATACGGATTTTGGTTTTTTGACTTTTTTCGACAAAACTTTGGATTGGATTGACCGATTGGTCTCAAATTTGGATATGATATAGAAAATGCAATGGGCTATGCATGGGGTGTGACGATTACTGAACGTCACAAGAAGATATGGCTCCCGATATCGGGAATGCAAGCGAAAAATGGATATTTTGATGTTTGGAAATTAGGTTTAGACTGGGCTCAGTTTTAGGGTAAGCTTGAAGCTTAGCTTAGGGCATCCGGCGGCAAACGCAGGCGAGGAAGCACCAGTACTGCGCACCCAAAACCGTGGCAGTTAGCCAGCGCAACGAATTAGTGTGGGGGTCCCGGGGGCGGCAACCCCCGGCTTATTCTTAGGCTTAATCTAAAGCTTAGCTTAGTCTAAGGCTTAGGCTTAATCTAGAACTCCATAAGAAAACGTATTACAGACATTGGAACTAACCTCAAGATGCGATTCATGTTTCCGATTTGGGCAATGAGTGCACCGACAATATTTTCAGCGAATTGTCGTCGCCATTGAAATGCAATAAGGGTTGTTAGCGATAAGTCTCCATTGGGCAGGCAGAACAATAGTATCTTCATATGTACTTGTTCTACGCACCATTTGGTTATAGGTCATGCGCAAATTGTTAATATCAGGTTCAGGAAGTATAGTATTAAGGGGCGAATTGTTAAATCTAGTATGTTGAGGTCTGCCACGTGCTGCTATAGCTTAATATTATGCTGTAAAATATAAAAAATGGAAAATAAATCATCAATCGATCAATCGAGCATTCCCAAAGGGTTACTTCCGAAGTGGTTAACTGTTCTTGCGGATAACTTCAGAGGCAGGCCAGATATATCTATATGAATGGTACCATTCAGTTTCTCCTGTAATGCTGGATCGATCTAGGTGCAACATGTCTATTTTGCAAATTTTTTTTCAAAATTTTCAGGTGACATTTCACGGGTGAAAACATTGGGTAAAAACAGAAAAAAATGAAAAAAAAATTTTTTTTCGGAAAATGGTCGTATGCGGAATTTTTGAACTCAGCTCGTCGAGCTGAGTCGATTGGTACCAATTTCAGCGGCGTGTGACCATTTACTGATTCCCCCCCATCCCAAACAGCACCCCTTTGTAAATACCCGAGTAACAACGCATCAAGCAAAATCAGCATTTAAAACACGTCAAACGTTATAATGTTGCTCTATCGTTTTCAAACATCATATTTATACGTTTGCCACATGCACGATTGTACTCAGGGTATATTTTTTCAAAACGGACCCTTGGTCGAGCAAATTTCTTTTGGGTCTAGATCTTAAACGCTGGGTCACTTACAATTTTTGCTTGAGAATTCCACGAATTTTTACACAATAAATAAACGTAATTACATAGCTATATAAAATTTACACCACATCTAACTGCAAGATTGGACCAAATTTCATGTATGCCTTTGTTAGATCCATAGCATCTGTGGCTTGTGGAGTTCCAACACGCTAACTATATTTTGCATTATATACTGTATTAATCTGTTTATTACGTAAGTTGATATTTATGTTATTTAAAAGATTTCTTATTACATATGATCCAAAGCAAACGCACACCTAATAAAATTTATTAGCAAACCCAATGTCTCCGAATCTGAAACTGCCCCTTGTCCAGCGTGGGACCAGAAAAAATTTTTTCGGTCCACGTAAAAATATTTGGGTCCAGACCCACCTGTGGACCAAAAAAACCTTGCTTGTACTAACACGTGTACTACTGTAATACTGTAGTGCTACTTAGTGAGTAACTAAAATCATAAAGGGAAAATTCTGAAACATAATTCGTTCATAATAATTGTTTTAAGTTTGTTGTTTTTGAAAGGGTTCCAACATCATAACTTAGCCCAAAATCTAAATAGATTTTTGTCAGCGGTAAATCCATTTAGTTCCCAATGCAGGCTGTTCGGAAGCCTAAAACTATCAGTGTCAAAATTAACGAAACAACCGACAACTCATTTTACTTGAAACATTTTTGGAACGATGTCTCAGCATCTTGTAAGTATAGCCAAACCCTGTTTTCGCTATAATGACACAGACGATTAGTTACACAATCCTGCAAAATCATTTATACCACAACTTTGGATAGAACGTACATAGTCGTATACAGTCGAAATATATCATGTTTATGTATGATTTGATTGGAACCACATATCACACCGCTGGACGTTCCAAAAGGCACAAGTATTATACTCTTTTACGTACAGTACTCTCCCAAAATGACCGTCGCATTTCGAATGAGTCGCGAGGGAGTGGCTTGCTCGAGATTTCGACATTAATTGATAGTAAATTCTATTTTTACAACAGATTTATTTCCAGGGAGCGCCAGTAATTTTTGGCGGGTACTGCACAAATCAGATAAATTTCAATGTCCACACGCGTTCCGTTCACATGATTGCGCTGCGTATCCCAGATACAAATGATACTAAGCTACGGTCCGATGCACAACGACTGTTGCTAGAAAAAGCATACCGAAAAATAGATGATTTGCATTAAAAGTATAATTAACACAGACGTACCACCACACTATCGAAAAACCAATGATGTACATTATAAGTATATATAGTTAACACAGACGTTCCACGAGACTATCGAAAAAATGATGTGCATTAAAAGTACAAACATAGACGTGTCATAAGATTACCGAAAAACCAATGATGTGCATTAAAAGTATAGTTAACACTGACGTGCCACGAGACTACCGAAAAACCCATGATCTGCATTTAAATTATAGGACACCATAAAACATGGAAAAAGAGTACACAACATCTATTAATCTGTCCTTATCCGTATAATAATATGAATATGTCCTGATCCTAATTTTTAGGTTCAGAGATTAGCTTCTAAATAATGACTATTGCTAACTTTTAACATATTTTGGCTATAAACAGCTTTGCTTGAATCTCTATTCAAATTTGTAAGCTGCAGCACTCAAAGCGGATAACTTATTAAATAAAGTTTCAATTCACATGGTTGCGCAACAATTACTTTTGCCAGCCGATTATATCCTTATTCAAATGAACTATGTTTCAAATATACCAATCATGTTCAAACACTTAAGAAGCCAACCAACAAAAAGGCTGCAACTGACTATCACTAAGCGGATACACCACATAAATTTTATTCAATAATGTACAAATAAAAATGAAACCACCGTGATAATAAAAACATCACCGTTCATACCTCAAATCCTAAATCTAGGTTTTGCTTTGAATTATTTTTATTCAATCGGCTGCTACGTCTTGGTTGCGAATCAGGCTCCGATCGCTCACCTACTGCTGCATTTTCACAAGCATTGCGGCCTTCAGTGTGAAAATTCTGTGCGGTTGCACTGGATTCTGTGAGGCTTCGGATGATTTGGCGATATTGGTTGCTTGATTTTACGATGCTGGAATAAATACATTAGTCTGTCTTGTGTATAGTGAAAGTATCTTCATTTATGAAACAAACAATTTTCAATTTTTTCAAATACCCGGGATTGTTAAATCGAATTCATCATTATGCCTTTTGGCTTAATAAATGCTTAAACACTCTTCCATGGTTCGGACTATCTGTTGTTATTGTATACGTGACTGTATGACATTGAGGTAAATATATTACACTGGTCTGCCCACAGTCGTGTGATCTTCATAATGGTCCTACAAACATCCTTCAATTTTCAGTACGGTTAATTCGAATTCAATGTTGTCTTTGGACTTAATAAATGCTCACCCGTTTGCATCGCATGGTGCAACTGGTCGTGGCTAGCGCTTTAGGAAAATTTGCTCGGCTATGTTATTTTTATATAAGCACCAGGGAGTAACTGGAATTCCGGTCACGGCGAAAATCGTGTTCCGGTTGCGGTTCCGGCAAATGGCAAAAACCACACCGGAACCGGAATTCCGGTTAAAAAATTTGTCTGAAATTTTCCACATTTTTGCTATTTCTGTGGTCCAAACATATTTAACATATGAATACAATGATCAAGTTCCAATACAACCAAGCAAAAGAAAAGATTAACTCAGCAATTTGCTGTGTGAAACGTAAGTAGGGCGCATAATTTCAGTAGCAATTTTTCATCTTAACATACAGGAGATTGTTAACAAAACAAAGCCAGGTCGATGCTTGTAGCAGCTATTTTGCACATTCAGAACTCTGCGGATGTTCGAACGGTCAAACTCGGTAACAAAGTATGGATTACGTAGAAGTATGTACTTAGCGTAAACTTGGTTAATATAAATTGCGTCAAGCACCAGCCACTGCGCTTGTAAACTTTGCAAATCAGTGTACATTGAAGTAAAGTAACGTTATCTGCAACGCAGCCAGAAACTGCGTTCTTGGCAATGAACTGTATGTATTGAATCTGTGCGAGCAGTATCACAGTTTGCCTCATTTACAGCATTCTGATTAGAAGGTTATCATCATTGTCATTTACCTCACGGGCAAACTTTGCAGGTTTGTTTGGTCAAAAACATGTTCTTTTGAACACAATTTCTTATAATTGAACACCAAATTTTAAAAATGTCCATGTAGATGAACAGGAACATTTAACCCCACCAAAACCATCGTTCGAAACCGAGTTTTGTTTGCAATGCTTAAGACTATATGATTCGTAATGTTCATAAGCTATTATTCATATGTATATATAAAGCAGTACACCAGACACTTAAGTTATGTATGTATATATAGCTTAAGTAATACACCCACATAACCTATGTAATATATGCTAGTTTGGTTACGTATAAGGACATATCTAAGCGGTCATAGCAAGTTGTAAAATAGACCAGGCATGCTTAAAAATGAACACTCACGGTTATAAATGACCAACTTTTTGAACAGTACAATTTTTGAAAAAACCCTGAATGGTTGCCCAACGCTAGCTTAAACAGTGTCTGTGACCACTGATGAAAAAATTGCCTTCTATTATTTTCTCTTAGAACCATATAAACCTATAATTTCAAGTTTCCTACAGAAAAACAAGTAAAAAACATATGTGTAGTAAAGGGAGACAGCGCGAAAGTGTTTATTCTACGCTCCATGCGTTGTAAGCACATTCAGTTTGACGCAGTATACGCAAGTGTGTATAGTGTAAGCCATTGTTTGCTCTGGGTATCCAAAAACCGCAATATTGATCGATAAATAAATATTATTAGCTTCTTGTGTCTCTTTGAAGTCTCAGAAAGGCAATAATGTTATCGTAATACATTAAGTTTAATATAAAAGTTATCTTTAATACATTTTAAATCCACTGTACCTTCATTTCTTTTTCATCTGTTTTACTATATATAATTTTCGAAGACCAGGTACCGGTTCCGGTTTAAATGAACGGTTCCGGTTATTCCCTGATACGCACGTATTGGAAAGCTTTATGTTATAATAATAGCATCGTGCTTTGACGTTGACGTAAAGCCGTTTGAAACGTCAAAGGCAGCAAATGTGAATTATTAAACGAAATAGCGTTTAACGTACATTCATGTGAAAAAGATTGTTCACGGAAGCTACATAAATGTAACAACGCAAGTTTTTCGTTCCGCGATTAGCAGAGCATCCTAGAGTTAACTGTGTGTCTATTATGGCCAAAGTTTTTCAAAATTATGGAATTCCAGCAACCATTTTAAGACGTCACAAACAAATACACTAGACCATGCATTTTCAAAGAACTTTGGTAAAACAAGGATGACCTTTCCACTGGGCGAATCTAACTTTACAATTCCCCAAATGTTCGCGAGATTTTCAACTATGTTTGCCCCCACCCCCACTCGCCCGAAACCACCATGTTCTCCAAAAATTATTTCTGTATGCTAAATTTTTTATACATTTATAACCATTATTTCTAATGTTAAAACATCGTTTTATATCCAGAAAAATTTGTACAACAGTTATATAAGTGTGTGAAAATACAGTAGCATAGTGAGCAAAATTTGCACTCACTTTGAAATTTCTCCCGAGAATGAACATGGCGCCCCGAGGTTCCCCCTTAGTTTTCGAAAAGTTGTGGACAAGCGGGATACTATAAATTTATAATGTTCCATTAATCTGAGCATTCGTTAATTCTCAAAGTTAAGACGAATTTAGTCCGGGGCTCACTCGATGCTCCAAAATTTTTTACACCAAAACCCCGGGCATCTTAGCCCTTGGCCGAAAATTCACCAAACCCCAGCATTCAAAGTGAGTAATCTTGTTACACCACCATCTCGAACTCTCCGACCATTCTCGATTATGTCTCGTAGTATTTCCAAAATTTCAGAGAAGTCAATGAATCATAAATAAAATAATTAAGGATCCCAATATCACCAATCCGTTGACGATCATTTCTACTTTTTACCTGCAAAACATTTAGAGACACTACTTTCCTGTCTAAAATTTTGTGTGGTTCGGAATACAACAGGCACGTATAACTACCACGTGCCCATGGGATATCGTTTAACCAC
The DNA here is from genome assembly GCA_030248225.1 of Trileptium ribeirensis. Lineage (NCBI taxonomy): Eukaryota > Metazoa > Nematoda > Enoplea > Enoplida > Thoracostomopsidae > Trileptium > Trileptium ribeirensis. Next base: position 32,442 of record JASANE010024002.1, on the reverse strand, counting down.
AACACAATAAACTCGAAAGAATCTATTGAATTTATTTTATTATAAGTTCTTCTATTGGATTTAATTTAATAGCATTTTATACTAAATTTGCAATTAGCATTTTGTTAACCTAAACTTAAATACAGTTTTAGAAATAGTATATCGTAGGGGTGGGCGTAGCGAGGGGTGGGTGGGTGAAATGCAGTTAGCGTGGACACTATAAATGCCGACGTTTAAATGCGTAAGGTAAAAGGCGTGTTAGTATGCCCTTCATCAGTGTAGTATCAGAGTAAAATTATTGAAGTGATCAAGAAATGGAACAAAACTGTGGACAAAAAAACTATTGTGTAAAATCAGGTTAATCGATCAGATCCTTCTCGACCGCTTAAAAGAAATAACAAAGTAAAGGGTCTGTATAAAGCAATACCACCGCATTCAGCGTAACGAAGTAATATTATGAGCAATTATTGTAACCGCTTTAAACATCAAAACAATACCCGTAAGATCGAATAGTCGCTTCACAAAAAATAGGTGCAATCGAAAACGATCGAAATCGCAATCTAACGAAATTTCGTTTAACCGAAAATAATTGAACGTTGACAATTTTTTAATTGCGCTAAATCGAAATCGATCGAAATTTCGTTTAATGGAAATCGTTTATTTTGCACCTATGTATAGCAGCGGCTGTATATTCAGATTTGCTTGACCGTGCCTAAATCCGTTGAAGACCCGGAAACGTGGATATTTTAGATATGTACCTTACATAATTCTGACTTCTCCAAAGCGCAGGCCCTGAAATTTTCGGTGCACGCTAGCAAATACGGGAGCCTTCCCGTGGAGTTAAAAATGTGACTAATTTTAACAAAAAATTGGTTCAAAAGTTGGTTTTAACCTCGATAAAGACGTCTTTGCACCGTTTCTCAGACTATTTATTAACAATTATTAATAAAATTTTGCAAAATACTAAATTATCAAAATTTTTAAATTTCACCCACCAGTTCAAGCCAGGTTGCCCCCCCCGGCAAAATTCATCGCCCCACAGTTCCGAACCAAGCAGTCCCCTGAATCACACCCCTTGGTAAAATTTTCAGCGAATGGAGAAGCCAGAAATTTAACCATCGTAGTCAGCGTACAGAAAAAGCTATATGAATAAACCACTGAAAACGAAATGATACAATATTCATATCCAAACTTGCTACTGCCTATACTCTACAAATGTTGTTGGTTGACCTTATAACATAGGAAACCCATTATAACTTAAGATATACCATGCTGGGTTCTAGATAACGAAACCGTCGTATCCAAGTTGCATGGTAACCTAATATATAATACCTAATCGTTGTATGGTCAAATAAAATAGCATGGCGAAATCTGAAAAAAATCGATATTTCTGCCAAAGGCTCCACAGACCATAATCTCTCCGGCAGAGACCACACACAAAAAAGTGTTTTCAGCATTTTTGTAAATCTCGTTGCGTTGGCTCGGGTATCTTTTTTCGATGCATAGCTTGTGCCGCTATATATATCGTTTGCGAAATACTGATATCCCTACGCCAAGGCTGGATTAATGCAGCGCGTAGCCATAGGCATATTCTTTTAAATAACTACAACGTGTGGCGTTTGCACTTATTACAATTCATATTCATATGCTGCGCAAAAACGAATCGAAATCTATAATTAGCTGAACGACACCAAAATAGATTCGATTATTTGGAGAACCAATCTTCTCATCGTACCACAGAAGGCAAGAACACTTTGTGACAAGACTCTGACGGTTTCTACCACTCGCTCAAGGACACCGCGCCAGTAGTCACGTGCTGAATCCTTCTGTTTGCCAGCTCTGACATTATGCGACTGCCAGAGTCTTTGCGCTAAACAGTAACTCCGGAACGGCATCCCGATGTGCAGTGCTGTTTTGATGATTTTAAGGCGATCTAAAGGAAGTTTCAAGTCATTGAAGCACGCGGATGACTGTGACATGAGTTTAAAAGATGCTTTGATCAGAGAATAGCACAAGCCATTTTTGCGAGTTTCTGGTTGGTTAAGTGCGTGCAAAACCGCTGTAGAAATATTGTGGTAGTCTCCCAACTTCATACTCTTTCGACTAGTTTGAACAGTTCAAACCGGAGAATCGACGATTCGGGCTACACTTCGGGCTCCGACAATAAGGGATTTTGCTACTAACATGAAACGGCCACGACACAAGGTTAGTGCAATGTACACTATCCAGGAAATAACCGGAACCGAAATTTGCCGGAACTGGAACCAGCAACCGGAACCGTCCATTTAAACCGGATCCGGAACTTGGTCTTCGAAATTTATATGTAGTGAAACAGATGAATAAAGAAATCAAGGTATAGTAGATTTAAAATGCATTAAAAATAACGTTTACATTAAACTTAATGTATTGCGATGGTACTATTACCTTTCTGAAACTTTAAAGAGACTGAGGAAGCTAATAATGTTTATTTATCGATGAAATATGTCGATTTTTGGACACCCAGAGCAAAAAATGCCTTCCACTATACACCATTGCGTATACTGCGTCAAATCAAATATGCTTACAAAGCTTGGAGCGTAGAATACACACTTTTGCTCTGTCTCCAGCCGGCTTCCTTTTTATACACATACGTTTGTTATATGTTATTCTGTAGGAAACTTGAAATTATTGGTTTATATGATTCTAAGAGAAAATAATAAATAGAAGGCAATTTTCTGATCAGGTACACTGTTTAGGCTAGCGTTGGACAAACAGTGCCCGTAAGTTGGATGATAATGATGATGACTTTCTAATCAGAATGCTATAAATGAGACACATTGTGATGCTGCTCGCACAGTTTCAATAAATACAGTTCTTTGCCAAGAAAGCAGTTTCTAGCTGCGTTGCAGATAACGTTAGTTTACTTCAATTTAGACTGATTTACCAAGTTTACAAGCGCATTGGCGGGTTCTTGAAGCAATTTATGTTAGCTAAGCATAGCTAAGTACTTCTGCGTTAGCCATACTCTGTTACCGAATTGGGCCGGTTAAATTGAAACGCACCGCACAGACTTCTGGATGTGTAAAATAGCTGCTACAAGCAACTACCTGGCTTTGATTTGTTAACAAACTCCTGAGGTTATTATGAAAAATTCCTACTGAAATTATGTGCCGTACTTACGTTTCAAACGGCAAATTGCTTAGTTAATCTTTTCTTTTGTTTGGTTATATTGGAGCTTGATCATTGTATAATATAATGTTTGGATCATAGATGAAGCGAAAAACGTGGAAAATTTCAAACAAACTTTTTAAGCCGAAATTCCGGTTCCGGTATGGTTTTTGCCCTTTGCCGGAACCGCAACCGGAACACGATTTTCGCCGGAACCGGAATTTCGGTTACTCCTTGGCACTACCTTTATCGGTCTGTCCAAGCGCAGCTTTTGATTATTTCGGTGCATCTGCAGCAGAGGAATTCACTGCGTTAATATCAACATCATCGGCCAACGTAGAATAGCACTCTGAAACTGTGTTACCTCACCTTCGAGGATGATCGACGTCTTTGATGTTAGTTGCCGGTGCCTGAATGTGTCAGTTTCAACCCATCGGTCACAATAATCCAAATATTTCCGACAACTTTCGTTATTTGCTTTAAAAATCCGTCGTTCATTTGTAACTCCTCTTGTATATTCCGTTGTGTATGTTCTGTGTGAGAAAGAATATCGCCCAATATCCCTAAACCTGTCTCGTCCATGCCAGTCTTAGTGTAATGTCCAATATATTGGTATTACGACTAAGATACAAGTATCTCACAAGCGAGGCTGAAACGGAGCGAACGTAGTGTCATCAAGTGGGTATTTTGCATAATCTCCTTAAAACGAGCTTTCTGCTTAATGTACATAATATACAATGAATAGTTGTTGTAATTGGCTTCCTGTCATGATGGATGGGGACTGCCGTTTTAGTAAAACCGCCTTTGTAACCCTGACCACATTGAAACCCTTAATCCTTGTTGACCCTAAATCCATCGACAGCAACTTAAAACACCCATAGTAATAGTGCTAGTCTCTAGATAACCAAACCATCGTATATAGTGTACCGAAAACCTATACATACCATTCTTGATGCTCTACACACAATACATAGTCAAACAAATGAAAACTCGTTACATTTTGGAAATCGGGTTCGTGGATCGTAAAGCCTTCAAACAACATGAAAAGATTAGTCCAGTTGGACTCTAAATAGCAAAATCATCGTATTCAGCGTGCTTGATACCTAATAGGCACTCGTTGTGATTAAAACAGGCAATAACATGCCGAAATTTGAAAAAAATTAATATTTCTGTCAAGGAGCCGACGCACCATATTCACACCCACAGCGGTGTAGGGAGTGGTCGCACAAAAAGTGTTGGTCAGCAAAGCTGTAGATAGCGATTACAAAATCCAATCGTGCTGTCGGTTTTCGATTCGAAGCCAGTGTCGCGAATATGGGTTACAAAAGATTGGTAACCGTATGGTCAGATTTGGCCAAAAGAACAATTAAAAACCTGTTTTTGCCATGTTGACCCCAACGTTTAGGTGGGAGATTTTGGGAACTAAGAGCACATACTCATCACTTTTGCTGTCGAATAAAAAAGTTACCGAAATACATCAAACCGAAGATGATTTATGCGTGACAGAAACAGACAAAACAAATTTTCACGATCTTTCCCTCTAGCGCCCAAACTGAAAACTCCGTTCACTCCGTTTCAATCTGTTGCTGACACGAAAGCATAAACATATCAATATTTGAATAAAAACTATGCGAAGATGTTATTTGATGATAAATTACCGACCAAAGAAATCTTTCCACAATGGTGTTCCTAGAACAAAAGCCAGGGTTTACTTTCTATTTCGTACTTCGAGGAAACTACCGTCGCTGGGAATCTGTTGGGCGCATAAATAAATGTATTTGCTCTATGGTCTGGAACCTCCCCAACTTGCCCTAGTGTTAGCCTGACGCAAACGTATGGTCAGGTTTTGCGAAGTACTCTTAAAAACCAGTTTTTCTCACTTTGACATCAGAGGAGGAGTCGCAGCTGTTAGAGTTCAACTAAAGACCATATCATAACTAGTTTTGCTATATAACAAAAAATCGTAATATCTATCCACACCAAGATGGTCTATGAATTATACCGACGCATAAAAATGTATTCCCGAATTTCCATCTAACGTCTTTAGTGGAAACTAAGCACTGTTGGCTCTTACTGTGTCAAATAGAGAAATTTTTCATAATAATTTTATATAATTCAATGATTCACATAAGGTTTCATGGTGCGCAGCGTAATTGCTGTTGTTCAAAAAAGTACCATGACATATATACCGATCGTAAAATATTTCAGAGTCTTCTGAATCGCTAGATGAACAACCGTCGTTACTGCTGCTGCAGCTATCGTCTGTGTCACGGCAGCGATGCCGCATAAACGCCTCGGATAAATCCTGTCCACTGTCGACATTGCCGTCGCCCGGTGCATCGTCGTCAGACGAAACATCCTTAGGCATGCCCGTTGTTAAAATCTCAAAACAATCATGCCAGAAACTGTGCCGATTTTCATCAAGATTATTGTTACAAACATGATGCGCTGTCGCTGCATTAACTGCTTCATCAACCAAGTCACGAACAGTTGAAGTTACCTATAACACAGAAACAATATGAATTTCCGGTTATTGAACAGATAAAACATTAACACTAAGCCGATAAATTATACGTAACTGTCTCAAAATACAGAAATAAACCAGTCAATGACAGTCTCTTGTAAATAATAAAATCTACTCCAACAATAATTTTCACACCCTTGAAAGACAATAAAACGAACTAATCACATATCTTAATTATCATAACTTTAATAGTGTGATAGAACAGGGTTTCACAGAAATTTTTATATCACCGTTACCTACTCCGTTGCTGATCTGACTAGCGTGGCAAAAAATTTTATACATTTTTATCAGCGATGTATTGTGCTATAGATGTTTACACTAAACAATGACTATGCCCAGTTTAAATACGCATTAGTCTACACTCAATTTAACCAACATTACATATTTTGGAACTAAGTTCAGGGTAATCATTACCATGATTTTTATTGTGGTTATTTGCTGTACGGTTTGTGCTCAAAATTTTCAGTGTGGTTTACAGTTCCGAATTCAGCCGTAGCTCTGTTGTAAGTAATCGGATTATTAAAGATTCCAATTATTGGGAATGATCCAACACAGATTCCGGTTATAGAAGTGTAATCGACGCGACGCTGCTGCATTACGCACTTCCACAAACGTAATGCCCATACGACCCCGGCTATCGTAACCTCAAGGGCGGACCTATTGGGTTGAAATTTTTTGGAATTTGGGTCAGGCCGAGGAAATTACGGAGCTTAGCAAGCCGCAGGAGTGCTTCTCAGAATGTGTTCTGACCCTCCCTAACGGGTTGCGCACGTAGCCTAAGAGGTACTATATTTGAGGTCCCTAGGGAGGTTGGCTTCGTCACCTGCTCTCAGGCTAAAGAGACCATACCACTATTCCCTATCCTCGTTCAACCGGGAAGTGTATTCGAAAGGTATTCGGATTGGATTAATTTTCCTACTTTCCTGAACGGTTAATTTTATTTAGCCAGTGGCCCCCAATAGGGTCCGACAAATCCCTAGACGTTTAACGTCGGATTCGGGTGTAATTTCCTATTTTGGGTGTTCAGCGAAGGTTTTAATTCTGTGGTAAGTTTTCCTTATTGGTCGCACGAGTGGTACTCACACAATAATACAATTAAATTGAAATCGGCGAATCATGCTAAGGTTTGCTTCTTCAATGCGTGTGTCAAACGTGAACGTGGGTCGTCGATTGGGGTGACGGATTTCAAACCCCTTCTGATATCTATCGCTACTAGGGTCAACAAAATGCACGGAGTACTTGGGTTTCATTTAGCATTTATTGATGAGTCAAAATCGTATATGGACAAGAACATACTGTACGGGCGAATACAATAGGTATAATGTCATTAGTATGGTACGCTATTAGGAGAATGAGCAGGGCGACAAACGGGGTAAGTTGCGGAGTCATCGCCTTTATCGTCGAACTCCCACAGCTGATTCAAATCACGGCGTAAACTGCAAACCCTTATCTAATGACAGCTGCGCTCGCCTTACTCATTAAAATTGGGTCATGTCAAAAGCAAACACAGGTGAGTAACACGAAGCTAAGGTTAGTTATAGAGAGAAGCGCCATTCAACTAACTACTCGCTCGGTACTACGATTGCTACTAGGGGTACTCCAACAAAACAATATAGGTTCAGATAAGCGAAAGGCCGTAATTTAACGGGTACAAATGAGGTCTACGGGACGAAGCGTACAATGTGAGACTGCGGGTCGTGATCTTGCTCATCCTAATCACGGCTATGGTACATCATCATATGTGGATAAATTGAGGTTGGGGCCGAATTTTCCAACTTTTCAGCTCAACCTTTACACAAAATTGTAACAAAATTATAATGTGTTGAGTACATTAACTGTACTTTATCAACACTAGGAAAAATGATATTTTATTATGACTGCCGAATTTCCATAATTTTAAAAGATACTGGATCGAGCCGCATCCAGAAAAACGTGATAAATCATCAATTTTAAGTGTAACTCGGGGTTCACTTAGGACCTACGTTCGCGCTTGGCTCAGCGGAACAATATTCTATATTCTTATCAAAAAGTGCGGCGATACCACGAGCGGTAAAGAAAAGAGTCCCTAAAATCGAAACTCTGAAGTGCAACTTAGAGCGTTTTGCGTCTTAATATGAGACGATTGGAGAATGTTTGGAGATCCATACGATTTGTAAACGTAGTTCAGCCTAATGGAGTCCAAGCTCCAAAGCCTAGCTCCAACTAGACTCGCACTAATCTTGCAAATGGTTGAAGGCGTTGCCTTAGTCTTCAACGTCCACTACTAAAGCGTTAACTCGGTGTTCGGCAATAATTCACTCAATAGGTAATGCTCCAAAATTGGACGCAGGTCTACCAGTTACAAGTGCGTTGTATGCTAATTGTGTCGTTCAACTGGAACGAGGGATCGTACTAATTTGACGGTTTAAGGTCAAATAAGGGCTAATGCGGGTCAGCAACCGGTTGATAAATTCATTGCTTCATCGTATGACAGGTTTTCTAGTTAAGAATTAACTACTTGCTCAATCTTTTATCAATGAGAATAAACGATACACTTAAACGTATAAGTAGGCCACTACCGAAGTAATGAGCCGCTTTGGGGCGTTGCCAACTTCTACTGGTTCAAACGGTCTAACAAACTTGCCTTACTTAATTGATTTTCTTAAGTAGTTGGATATCTCAACTCAATTCCGTAATGTGGAAATTGTTCTTAAGCGATCGAATCATTCATTATCGTTACTACGTAAGGGCACTCATATGGGACAATGGACGAGCTTGAACGCGTACCTAGTTTACTACACAACCTATAATTTCTCTGAGTCCGATTAATTGTTGCCAATTAGGTGGCTATACATTATCATTGTACAAATTTCATGCCAACTTCGAGGCATAGGGGCAGGGGTTAAAATCCTATCGTAAAGCACTATCCTAAAAGTACTGAAGCTTATGTTATTTTGCCTCGAAAACGGCTTTCGAAAAGAGCTATACTCGGTACTAGCATTTAAATTGTTTTGCTAGCGGTTCCTACTCGACGAAACGAGTCGGTAAGTGGTGGCCACGGTTGTCGAGATAACCGCAACAATTCTGTTAACTGAATTTCACTCCGTTTGTGTCCTTAGATTGTTCGGTTTCGTAATTTTCAACCGAGATTCTTGGCCTAATTCGTCGGAGTCTGGGGAAAACCTATAAATTGGAATTTCTCACTAATCTGCCAGTTTTTCTATGTGAAATTTTTCACAGATGCTGGGTTCAAACTGGTTTCTTGATCTATTAGGACCGGATCAACGGTCCTCACTAAAATTGGTCCGTCGGGCCGAGGCCCGATAGACTCGATATCGCGGCTGCCGATATCGATAACTTTTGAAATACAGAAATGTTAGCTCTCACAATGGGAGATATCAACGCTAGAAAAATTAATATTTTTTATCATCGAAAATACATGTAAAAGCAAGACCAAAACCTACTTACGAAAGAAGTGTGATTTATGAGATTTGAACTAAATCCTGAGTGGCGGTTGCGTTGCACGGGCTTGATTTCCTGTAACTCTTGAACGAGCCACGGCTTTGCCGGGCTTAATGGCGCAATTGGAAAGCCTAACGGGCCTCTATTTGTCGATAAAAATCATCAAAATTCCTGTAGGGAATTTTGAATTATAAAGATTTGGAGTTTTAGGTAGGGGCGAACCTAGGTCGGGTTTGTGATTCCGACGCGATAGTGTTGAGTTTTAAGACCGTGTCCGTTGACGGACATCTCTACGAAGAAACGGCGAAAGTTCCAACAAAATTCCTGGAAGGGATCGTAAAATATTCCAAATCTCCGTTTTCACTAGGGGTAAGCCTCTTCGAGGACGTCGGGTTTATGTTTCCGACGAGATATTTGAAAGCTTGATGCGTTAAATCGACAGCTGGGCCCGGGTAAAATTTCAGCCAATTACCTGGAAAACAACATCAACAAAATTGTGAGTAAAATCGCTTATCTGCGCTTGACTCAAATGACATGGCCAAGGATAATAAAGATTCCGTTCGGGCCTAATAATCAATCAGGAATTCGTTTGCTTAACCTCGGTCAGGTCAGGGATAATATCCTAGTTCCTAAGTCGAATCATGTAAAAACGAGTCTATACGCGAGTGTCGCGTTTATTTATGCCTGAACTCATCGACCGAGGGAGGTTCAGCATGACTTCAGCTATTGAACTAACTCGTATGAGCGACTATTCACAGCTGAGGGTCTGCGGACAAGCTAGGACGGGTGCACTACCACGTAAATAACAGTATGGACAGGCGAGGCTAAATGCTAACTGCTGACGCTCATCGGCGTTTCATCCTATCCTAGGCGCTATCTACTAAAACTCCCTAACCTAATGTCCGTAACAATAAACTAAATACGCTGCCTCCCCGTCCACAATTACAGTCTCGGGTTCGGTCAGTCGACGTCCATCGCTCGTCGATCCATTCGCAAGATCACCATTGGTAAAGCCAAAAGAAAGTCGTAACAAAAGTAAAACCATAAGCAAACCGTAAAGCTACAAAACGGTCTACAAACCGACCGTACTCAGAGCTGCCGAAGTCAGACTGAACGCTCGAGAGGCTCTCCTTAAATACTAGGCAATTCGGCGATTAATTTTGATTAATGGGGCCATTAAAATGCTATTAAAGTTTCGGCAGGCGTACCAGATTAATATCAAGTTGGTATGAAACTGATAAGAAGTTTCCCGACGTTTCTAATAAAACTTTCGACTTAATACACAACCTCCGTATAAAGTTTATATATATAAATCAGAGCTGTTTGTCCAGCGAATGTGTACACAAGACACAACCCGTTGTATATAGCGCTTTAGAGCCACAACCACCGAACGTCCACATCAAGCTAGCAAGCTCAAAACTTTATATTAAATTTGTAGCGATATTATACTGATAACAAGCTTTAATATTAATTCTTAGAAGTACATATCATACAAGGTCAAACTTTATAGTCGCCCGACCGAAAAAAAAAATCGAAAATAAAAATTTGATTTACTGTTTCTGTACTTTCTAATTGTGACTTTTGAGGTTGGACATATGTTTGGGCTTCAATATACATATTCTAAATGTTATTTTACTCGAATAAATGGTGTATTTAACGAAAATTGCCAAAATTTAGTGATTTTTTTCGTACACTAAATCCGAAAAAATCAACCAGTCCGAAAAAAAATCACCACTTGTTCGCAATTGGTCCATCGCTCAAACAAAAAAATAATGTGTTTAATATCAGTCTTTTGTATCCATTTAACACTAATATATAACCTTGTAACTAATGAAGCTCGCGAGCCAGAATTGGAGTGGTTTGAACAATCCCCCGAAGTCTGTTGTAGAAAGCACACACAAACAAAGCCTACACACAGTACACAGATGCAGGATTATATAAACCGTGAGTGATGAGTCATAGTTACGCCCGCGTCTTTTGACAAAACATCATACAACGAGTACAAAAACAATGAACTAACAATTTAATAATTCAATAAAACTCTAAATTGACCGTGAAAAGAACGTTAAAGAATTCAAACCGACACTTGAAAAAAATCTCATTTTTCATACCAAGTATGAAGCAGAAGTGTGAAAAATATGTGCCTCACAATATTTTTGACACTCGCAATCAGCCCACAAAACCCCATATCCGACACTAAAACCAACAATAACCACACATTTAGGTGCATTTCCCCACTTTCACCAAATATAAAATTTGGCGCCAACTATAAGCTTATAGACTCCAGATTGGGAAGTAGTTTAAAAACTTGTTATATATCACTGGAAAGCCCTGGTAAAGCTACATGGAATAGGCCTATTAGTTTGCAGGTACCTCGTTTACTTATTGAGAAAAGTCGCAAAAACTGGAGGGGTGCCCGCAAAATGGGCCAAAATGACGTCATTTTGCCCCATAACTTTTCCCACGGGAAAAATTCAAAAATCGGGCTCCGTCACTACACCTAAATCGGCCATTACGGTTCTAATGAGCTATCTTGCATCAAAATCCGTCCTACCGTTATCGAAATCCAGGTGCGACAGACACACAGACAGGACCTCCTCAACCCCCCTCCAGAACCAAAATTGAAAATTCTCGCTTCGCTCACGAGTGGAGTCGAATTCAACTATCAATGCCTAAAAATTAAAATCGGATACTACAGAATGCTGAATTTTTTCGGATCATAGTTCATCCGAAGTGTCCGAAAAAAATCAGCTCGTAACTACGAACAGCAATTATAAAAAATCTAAGTTTCATTTTTGTGATGTATCCGTGTAGATTTCTTTAACAGCAAGAACTACATTTAACCTCAGAGCGTATTCTGGGATCCGGAGAGATAAATTTCGCAAAGGGTGTACTGAATTTTTTTCGTCATAATTTAGGTGGCTTGGTTTGGGCTGATGTAAATCCTGGGCAAACAGCTCAATGATCTTAGTTTTACGCAGTGTTGATAGTAGAAATCCCGCTCCATTTATAGAGGCGGCTTGAGTCGGCTGTCGTGTGCGATAGAGCGACTAGTGGGGTGATTTTTTTCGGACAAATTTCAGGTGATTTTTTTCGGTCGGGCGACTATATATAAAGTTTGCCACCAACTTCGAAATCCTTGCCCAAGAAAGCGCCGACTTAATCTAATTACTATGAAGTACCAACACAGGTAATTGTGGACTAGCCACTTTTATATAGATATGCTATCACTCTAAATGTTGACTTAATGCTGAAACAAAGTTAATATTGGAAACGTACGTACTTGGAATCAGCTAAAAAGGGAGACGCGGCTTGTGTAAATAAAAGAAAAACGAACAAGGACTACAGGTGTAGGAAGGTGGGCTCTTGGGCGACGCCATCATAAATTTTGCAAAGACAAAGGGTGTTTTCCGCGGCTCCCGCCCGTTCGGGGTACAGTTTCGCGGGGTGTTGGGTGCATATTTGCGTTAGTTTTGACAAGGGGTATCCAACGAGGGGTTACGCTCCCATCGGGGCATTATTTCTGCGATTTTCACGGGGAGGGCCACCCAAAAGTGGGCACAGCGGGACCGGTCCACGCGAAATTAAAAGCCTGGGTTTCAAGGAGTCTAACAATATGCTATATTTTATGTTAATTATTCTCTAAGTTATTGAATTAAATGTGTTTCATTCGCTCTACATATACGCTTATTTCCTCATAAGTCCGTAAAATTTCCTATCAGAAATGTTAAGTATTAAATTCTTGAATTCGCAACGGTTCCGGAGTTATGGGCAGGAGCAGCTACTTTTAAGTCCAAATTTCCATACTTTTTCTTTTAATTGTATCCTTTATATTGACAAGCGAAAATGAACGCTGGTAACTGATAAAGTTGTAGTTACTGCAGTTTACCAGTGTAATTTCTAATAATGAACACTGATAAAGTGATATTTCACTTTTCTTATTAATATTTTCAGAAAATTTGCTCGTTTGCTATTCGCTATAGGGCGAACCGCCACATTTTTGTAGTCCTCATCCGTGAGGACGGTCGCGACGGGTATCCGTCACGGCCACTCTTTCCTATCAAAAATTTGCAATAAGTTTCGCAGTCCTACCATGAGGGGTAGGGTTATTCCTATGAATATATATCGGGTTCGGCGGAAAGCCGTACCGTCTTACATATCTACGAGCAGGGTATGGCAACAGCTCCCCATACTCGCATATTCTACCCATTAAAGTACTACACTATATGCGTAAAACGAAACGAATTATTCTCGACTATTTGTGTCTCCAAACTTATGAACTACAAGGGCACAATGAAACGTACCCATAATCCTGAAAACATCAATGAAATACAAAAGTAGGTTACATTAAAATATAGACCTTTATAGCCATGATCAACACAATAGAACGACAAGGATATGGTAAGACAATTATAGATAAAAGATTACAATTATACGTCCACAATCAAGGGCGCTCGGCCGACGCGTGGTTAAAATTTTTTGTTCAAACTAGGAGGCATTCCTCAACGTTCTTGTGAGATTTTTAATTCTTTATCACATTGCAAATTTTAAGTCAAAGAACTAAAATTGTTCAAAATTGCCAATATAAGACCAACATGGTAATACACGATAGGTCATGTTGAGATGAATGAGATTAGCATTTATAAACATGACACTGTATGCTTATCTTATTTAAGCCACAATTTAATCTTTTGAATTATGAGTAGATGAGCTTGTATAGCATATATCTTGTTTGTCTCGTGCAGCGCATTTCGCGATATACCTAATGACAACAAAGTTCTTACCAAATACATTTTCAGTCACCAATAGTGTTTTGTGTAGTTATATAATCATCCGATGCACCAACTTACTGCACGTAGCTACACGGTGTTTAGTTCGCTATACAAAAATAGCCCTTTCTCACATATATATATTGTTTACGTGATTGTGAAGCCCGTGTATTCCGAATTTCAGACCCTATTTTTCAAAACCTATTTAGACTCAGACATTGAACGTAGGTAACAGCTGACGATAAGTAGTCACTTGTAGCTTAAAAGAGCTAATTCGTTAAAAACTAGTCGGTAGTGGAACTACATTTGTGAGCGGAGCTTGGGCTGTGGCATTACGAATGTGCTCAATTTTATGTTCTTCAAATAACTACATTACATAGGGAATAGGGCTTTATCATTGGTAAAAATATGATATTTGAAGTCTTCGACCCAAAAAAACCTATAATGGTTTGATCGAAACGATTCTATTTCAATAAATAACATAAATATTGCAAAATTCTCTATTTTAGCTGCATTAGCTTAACTAATTAGCTAATTACTAACTAACCACTCAAAATTTTTTAATCCCAAATATCAGGTGCACACTCTGACATGATAGGCTTTCAAACAAAAAAAGTTTTTTTAAAATTGGTTCAGTGGTTCTTGATATCCGTCGGACCGAACGAACGAACGGACGGACATCGACCTTATTACTTCCAGACAGAAAATAAAAACGCTTCGCTCGGCTTCGACTCGCTCCGCTCAATGAGCCTAACATAATTTATATACATATAGGGTTATGGAGAAATGGGGTCACTTTCGTGTATTTCGGATGTCATAGGTTCCTTTTAAAACATATGTACATCCAGACCTAGAAAATATGTAACCACCGTTGCACTGCGTCAATCGCATTTTCACCGCAATAAGCACTACCATGTGACAATTTTTGCAAAATGAAGTGGCATTCGGTCCCTTATCCTAATACTAATTCATATACAACAAAGTCGCGTTCCGATCAGCACCAAAAACCTTTTCTAAAACATCGCTGTAAACAGTGGATTCTCGGCAGCATCGAACCAGAAATCGAGGCTGCTCTACCACAACTATTACTTAAATTTTGCATCTAGTTACGAATAACAACGTCAGGACATCCGAATATTCAGATTAAAATGGCCTGACACAATTATGGTAGTAATATCCCGACACAATTCCTACACGATTAAAAGTTTATATAGCTGAAATTATCTATGTGACGGTATATGTCGCAGATTAACGAAATTAAGAGCAGTAACGCAACCTGAACTGTTATAGCCTACAAAAAAAAGAATGATTCAATGAAATCTGAGTATAGTAAGTGGAATGAACCTAGGAAAGAATTCTCACTGGCCAGTGAGGTAAATTTTGATGGTGTCTTTTTAGGGTTTTTGGGAATAATACGCATAATTCAACTTAGACTGTGCGAAATGACTCGCGCGATACCTAACTTCAAAACTTTTAATCTATATCTGTGCCTTTTATTAGGAGCGAAGGTTGATTTCAGCATCTTCCTCCAAAACACACGGACCAAAGGGGCTCGGGTCAGATCCCTAATAGGCCCAAAAAATGACATTACTTCATGTAACTCGACAATTGGTTTATATATACCTGAGCCAAATTGGGCTCATTTTGCAGAGCAAATAAGCTTATATAAGTCTATGCTACATAGTTCTCTTAGGATGCAGGATTTGAGTCAAAATAGGATCTGAAATTGGCCCAATATATATATGTGTGTTTTGGCATCATTCGTAGAGCGATTCATTCTCTATAATTCCTGCAAACTGTAAGCACAATAATCAGTATATATTCTCCCCTATTCATGCAATGTGACTAATATTCTGTGGCTCATTTTGCAATTTAATGCTCAATATATTTGTGCACAACTCTCTAAATTATATAGGTATATATACTGAACAATCCGTATTTGCTGGTTACAATAAGACAAGCTAACAGTTTTTATACACTGTGGATTTAATGCTAAAACAAATTTAATAAACCGAAAATTCTTATCAAAAATTACGTCCTATTTTGAAAATTAACATTTAAAAGCAATTTGAATGCGCTGTGTGCAATGTAAGTTGCAGAGTAACATTCGAGCTTCAAATCAAAAAAGATATAGTGAGCTAGGCAAGAACAAGTAAAGCGATTTCGAATGAAGATATAATCAAAGCTAAATTATTAGTAACTATATATAACTGAATGATATTATTAAGTTCGTACTATTTCCATTATCGTCAAAGCATCAAATATTGAATCTCCTTTCATTGTTTAAAATTAGTATATATAGCAATCGGATAAATATTATATACCTTAAACATAAAATTCATATCAATTAATGACAAATTCTGTGGACATAGGTACTGAAGTTACGTATAGAAATTTTCAAAAAATTCAGTGTCCGATGTAGACCACACACAGGAGGAGACATACAGTCACCAACTTGGTTTGTATACAACGTAGAATTGAAACATGTATGTAGAAGTCAATTTTAGGACGTTTCACCTTCGTAATTTTTGAACTATCGGGTTACAAATTTAACCTAAAATTTCCAACACTTTTTAAGATTATAAAAATGGCAATTTTTATTGACTTCCGATGGGTTTTGCAAGTGTCAGGTTTTATTTGTAACAATTGTGGTACAATGCAAAGCTAGATCGTTGAGTTAGCATGTAACGCCGATTCATAACTTTACTAACATTCGAACACTCTCTAAGTCCATTTCTTTTGTAAACTCTACAACACTTTTTCTTGGCAATTACCTAGGCTAACTCCAACAAAACTACTATAGTGCCCTCGCTAGTACTAGCCATCACCTATGTACTCACCCTATTTATCTTTGGTTGTGTCCTGACCTGCAGGCTTTGCTTTACTAATGTTTTTTATAAATCACCGCTGACAATATACGCAGGATAGTACGTCCGCTTGTACCAATTTATTGCAGTTTGCTTGCCGATGTATAAATATAATTTGGTAATATACGGGGGATTAGTCCGTGGTATATTACAATTTATTATATCATGGCAACATCAAATGCCGCTGGTGCAACTTCTTGTCGTCACTGAACTTAATATACATATAGATTGTTTCATAAATAACTTTCAATGTTTGTGGCTTAATTGCTCCACAACCACAACGTGATTCGAAACATAATTTTGATGGCAAATAAACAACTATTCAGCTTCAGTGCAAAAAAACATCAATTCTTACCTAGAGGACCAACTGCCAGCCATTCAGTTCAATGATTGCCTCAAGTTGATAACGCACAGATCGACTAATCTTTTTGAGCAGCTCTGGCTCCATAATGGTGAGGTCTTCAGCCACACAGTCCTTGATTTCTTCAATCGTCTTCGGTCGCTAGATGTAGACTTTTTGTGTTAATACACCCAGAGAAAGAAACCCGGTGGTGTCAAATCAGGCGAGCGTGCTAGCCATTCAAAGAAACCACGTCTTCCGATCCAACAACCAGCGACGTTTTCATCAAGTCACTCTCGAACCCGCTTTGCGTAATGAGCCGGAGCACTGTCTTGTTGAAAGAAAAATTCATCACTATTGGGAAGCTGCATAAAAGCCGACAAGAACTGCTGGTTCATTTCCAGATAATTGTCCCGAGTCAGTCTCATCAAAGAAAAATGGTTTGATTATTCCCTAAGATTGCATGCCGAACCAAACCGTGGTTCCAGCAGCGTGCTGGTGATGCTCAACAGTTTCGTGAGGATTTTCATATCTATAATAACGACAGTTGTGACGATTAACATGTCCGTTCAATTTAAAAGTGCTATCGTCAGACCAAATAGCCCAATGTGCGAGCTCTGAATCCAAATCAGTTTGCTGTACCAGGATTCTGCAAATTCAATTCTGCGACCAAAATCGTCTTCGTTCTACTGATGCACCAGCTGTGGGATAAACAGCTTTAGTCCTAAACCTTTGACAATACGATAACTTGTGGTAGCGTGGAAGGTCTGACATAGATCCGGTACTGTCAAATTTACGATTCACTGATCTAATAGCTGGTCTGGAAGGTGGAGGAGAGTGGGCATAATGGCGCCAGGATCGAACTACCTCAGCACCATTTTCGGATTTAGAGTATAATCGAACAGCTAGGATTCTGTCATTAAGCGGCAAGAGATATTGCGTCATTATCGTATTAATAATTAGGTATGATATTAATGTAAAACATGCTAAAAAAATAATTTGAATTGGTCAACTGATTACAAAGTTATATAGATTCAAAGTAGGAAACTTACTCATGGAAATCCCAGTATATTAAATATAATTCGCGGTAATACATTCGTCGACTGCCGCCGTGATTTTAATCTTCAGAGAACTCCAGCATTATTGAACACATGTCATTTCCATTAGCGGTCCAAATGGTAAATCAGTACAGCGTTGAAGTCTTCGCGAACTAGAGGGTTCAGCAGAGCAGCTAAATCAAACGGACGCTTATTGCGTTGGGTGTGAGCATTGCTGAGATTGTGCCTAAATTTGGCAATAACCATACCGTGGCCAGTTGTAATAATTGGGTTGCAAAAAGTGTGCGACAATCGATGAGTGATGATTATAGCTGCGAACTGAACAGAAAATGGTGCAACTGAAATAAGCCACCGCCGTGAGATTTCCATGTTTGTCGGAGAAGCTGCTTGTCTTTGAAATTGGTATTAAGGAACCAAACTGCGGAGATGACGCGATTACCCTTGAATGTCCGTCGAAGAAGGTTAAAGTTTTTTACGCCATGTTCTTCTCCTGCGAATTGGTTCCAATCTGGACGTTAAAAGCCAAACACGATTGTGATTTTGTGTTTTCTATGTAACATAATACACCGTTGTATTAGGTGCTGCTAGAAATTATACAGTACGACGGTAAAATTGTCGCCTGGCTTTGTGAAGCCGCTACAATAAGTCGTCAACCGTAGCCTTCGAATCTGGCTGTTTGTATTGCGGTCAGTGAGTTGTGCACCTTCGATGTCGGCGCTGAGCGGCTTGACATCGGTGAGCGTATTGACCATTTCAGGAAAGCATTCGGCAGATTTCACGGTTTCGACCACTATGGTATACCGTATCGCCGTGATATCAGAAGCCAAGATCGTGCAGACGCGGAGCCATAATTGCGAAAACCGCGTGGGGTTGCTTGACTGAGGGCTTGCCTTTGGAACATAAGAAGTCGCACTATCTTTTGTGTTCACTATTCAAAAACCGAATTTTTTAAGGCAATCCGGTCGTTGTGTATTAGTCTTTGATCGTTCGTTCGTAAATTGAGCAATAAATTCGTTGAATCGCAAAAATATATATCTAAAATTAAAAAGAATATATTAGTTATATATCGATTTTGTGGGCGAGCGTCATATCCAAGCGTTATTATTTAAAATTAAGTGACCGGGATTACCCCGTCACTGTAAGTTAACAAATTTTTTTAATATGGCTTTCGTGCCTTTTCAACTTTTTCTTTACCAAATGTTATAAAATTTAATAAGAGCTTAAATTCGGAGGTTTTTATTCCAAGTTTTCGTTATGAAGTAATACAAAAAGAATAGTGGGTTTTCGAACCGCTATAAAATTTAGGAACTGCAGATTTTCATTCTGCGTTAGTTAAGGGAAAGCGTGTTTTATTCCGTTTTTTGTATTTTCGTACTTGATTCCGCGTTAATAGGACATACTTAGGGCTGCGCAGAGAAATTTAGATCCGCACACCCTATACCGAGTAAGCTACACAAACTATATATGTGTGCACGTTATATATATATATTTTATATATGTATATATACTGTGAAAAGTTAAACATATTTGCATTAATAAAACAAAATTGCTCGATTATACTACATATCGGTGATCAAAACACTACACAACGCCGTTTGCCAATATTTCAATAAAGTTTTTTTTTTCAAAATTCATGCTGTGCTGAAATGTGTGACATAAGTGTGAAGCCTTATAACTACCATGCTCCCTTCTTTAACATCGCTACACCATATGAATCGTAAAATAGGGAACTATGATGAACCGAGTTAAACGCATTTTTGTGTTGAAGTGTTTGCCGGTGCGCTAAATACATAAATTCAAAAGAAAGCCCGTAAACAGCGGAAAATCATAAGCCGACGCTGATAAACACAACCTGAGCAACACTCGAACACAAGTTTATTATAACACGTATGCTACCTTCTTTCACGTAACTATGTAGCCAACATTCAATTTGAAACTATTAAAGCAGACGTAAATAATAACAATCCGCACTCCATAAAAGATTTGCGACAACTACTTGTAAAACTAAAATATAGCAAAAAGTGGGGTACCCAATAAATAAAACTACTGCATTTTATACAAATTAGGCTAGGAAAAAGGTAAGATTTTAAAACTAAAACGAGTTCAGAGGGTGGGGACCAATAAATATACAAAAACATCAAAACGTAATATTTTAGGTTGGGACATGGAATTTTGTGATTTTTGAAAAGGATTGAACCCCGATCACCTTTGGTAGATTACCAAACCCCCGACCCGTTTGCACCGGGTTCGTTTTGATTTGCACCGAATTGGCTTAGGTTTGCACCGTATTCGCTTGGGTTTGCACCGAATTGGCTTAGGTTTGCACCGTATTCGCTTGGGTTTGCACCGAATTCGCTTGGATTTGTGCCGAATCGTTTGGGCTTGCACCGATTTGATTGGCTTGCACCTTGGCGCGCGTTACTTTGTTTTGGCTGACTTTTATCTCTTACGGCTGTGCGACATGACTAATCGATTTGCTCGCTCTTAGGTTCCGATATGAAAACAAAAGAGCCACAGTTAGTACAACACGCAATGACTATTTATATACGGTTCGGTTCCAGTTTTTTAGTATGCCACTATTTCAGCCACCTATGCCTGAATGAGTATGAAAGTTTCACCACTCGTTTCGTAAAAGCACCGCTAAGGTTTTGTTTAGACTTCGGTCCGTTTCACTTCAACTTTTGTTGTGTGAGACTTATTTTTCTCAAGCTCAGGGTGCTCAACCTCACTATTATTCTATGTAGTTATCTGTTACTTGAAGTTAGGTTACGTATTAGTTAGTTCCTCTTGTGAGTTTTGTACGAAGCCTTAAGGACGGCTAGACCTCGTACGTTTATTTGATTTGATCCTTAGATTTACACTAATAGTTCCTTATATTTTCCTCTTGTGAGGTTCGTATGTAACCTTCCGAAAGGCTAAACCCGTACGTTTATTTGAGTACCTTATCATTTGCCTGAGATTTACGCTATTAGTTTCCTTACAGCCAACAGTATCCGGACGGCTTAGTGATGGATCCTAAATAACTATTACTTTCTCTTGTGGGTTCGTACGAAGCCTTCCGGAAGGCTAGACCAATAGGTTTATTTGATTACATTAGCCTAGGGTCTTAGATTTACACTAGTACTTCCTTATGTTAACGTTCTAGCTAGGCGCCCGTTATAATTAATACTGGGTTATAGTTAAGTTACGCCCGTGCTCTCTCACATTTTATTTGAGAAAGTTTTAATAGGACTAATGTAAATTAGTATCGAAATAAGATACCTATTTGTGAAGCACTCATATGACTAAACGTTATTTTGATAACGCACGGCGCTGGAGTTTGCTAAGATCATTTGCTAAACCAATAAACTATGCCAGGTATTCACGTACAAAATCCTTGATCAGATGTGACATCAGTCAAAACCCAAAAATAAGCCGATTCGCTAAGTATAGAAGCTATTAACTAGATAATAGTTCACAGAAACTTCGAAGCACGGATAAAAATTCAAATCCGGAACATAGTAACTGCCATGTAACCCTTTAGCAATTTAAAGCAAATACAAGTAACCAGGAAGTCGTGCGAGTTATTATAAGAAACAATGCCAGGCGGTACTGGTGAAGTCGTGCCGCTAAGCTAAGCAAGCTTAAAATAAAAACCCAAGACGCCCTAACTTGAACTCGGTGTACATTAGACTGAATAAAGGAAAACTGAAGAACGCTAACACATGTTAGTTAAAACAGAAAACGAGTGCTAACTATGCAAATTAGCACTAAAACAAAGAAGAAAAGCGAAAACAAAAGAAAAACTGAACCCATGGACGTAGTAGGGAGGGAGGAATATAATAAAGGATTTGGCGACCAACCCAGGGTTTTTAGGAATTTTTGGGCGGGTTTGGACCGGGAACCCCTGGTAGCCTGGTAAACCCTTTACAGACCCCTTACGTATGTGTTATTTTTTATCGTTTTGTTTTGGAGGGTAGGGGTGGACTATACTTTTATTATGGCGGCTATCGGATTATTAAATTGGGACGGGATTGGTCATTCGAAGATGTGTGGTCCGTACGCGTCGCCAGTAGTATGCCGGTGGGAATTAGTAATTGTTCCTCGGCGCGCGTTATTAGGTCAGCGTATTATTATTTCTTATGGCGTGGCTGCATGACTATTGGAGTTGCTCTGTACTTGATTCCAATATAAAGCCAAACCAGCCGAAATTATAAGTTTTATTCAAAGCTAGTAAATCGCACAACAATTAATAATACAGTTCGGTTCCGCGTAACGCCACTATTTAAGCACCGTGTCTTTTGACTTCCGAGTATTTGACCACTACCAATCTTAATTTCGACTTAGAATGCCAGATATTCTCGACAGTCCGTGATTAAAGACTTGTAGCATCCTAGTAGCATTCGATTTCTATGATTAAACCTCGTAGCAAGTATTTTCTATTCCACTGACTCCGAGTTCTCCACCAATTGTTCACTTGCAAACTCCGTACCATCCGTAACATCATAAGCAAAGCCGGATAAAGAGCATTAAATCCAGTGAGCATAAAGTTCATAACCATAGCACACGATTCAAAAACATTAATTAATAGCTAGGTAACCTTAACTAGATAAACAATCAATTCAGGAAACAAAAGAAAATTTAGGGAATAAGTTCGAAATTCAACAATCCTCTGTTCACTAAGCCTTGTAAAATAATCGGAACAATATTGCGCTGTGTGCCAACACTTAAGATTTGGCCACCCGACTTCGAGAACAAAATCCAGACTAAACTAAAGAACTAAAAACGAGCTAACACATGTTAGCTATTAATAGAAACTAGTGCTAATTATGCAAATTAGCACTAGAACAAAACAAAATGCGAAAACAACAAAAACCTAAACCCACGGACGTAGAAGCGAGGGAGGGATATAATAAGTGAAAAAGTGATCCATCCCGGGTTTTGGGGAGAATTTCAGGTTTTGGGACGGGTTTGGACCGGGAACCTCCCTGATAGCCTGGCCAACCCCTAACATCCCGGTTTGTTGGTTGAGCATCTTACACTGATGCTTCCCTAAACGAAATATGGCAGTGCCCTGAAGAGGCTAGCGGTTGACGTTTTGAGTGGTGAACCCCTAAACGCCACGGACCGAGGCCCTTAACTTTGCCTCTTGAGCTCACTGCCGTATTTGTTTTTCCGACCCTTTTTCTTTTTCCTTCGAACCGTTTACCCCCTCTTTTGACATTGCGTGTTTCACTGACGCCTGTTTTCTTCTTCCTATTTATTTTCATTCATTAACCGAATACAATACCTTCCCGATTTATTTCTTCAGTCATTTCCAACCCTCATTTCATTTTCTCTTCTTTCTTCATTCAGCGCGGGGGTGTCCTCGGATTTTAGGACACCAACTAAAATATATTTCGGTATTTGCTTCATATATGGCGAATTTCTTTACTGGATCTACTAAAGCTTCGGCCAACCTTTCGTCAATCGTTGTTGATTCCCCTATGGCTGAAGACTGAATTGATTCGGTACATGTTATATTTTGATACGATAGCTGTCGCTGTTGTTCCGCTAATTGAGGTTCTACGTTTTTTCAATCAACCCTTTTTTAGGTATTACTGCTGGAACCGGTAATCCTTCTTCATTAGTAATTGATTTTTCAAGATCAATTTCGGTTGGTAATTCGATATTGTTCGTATGCTCCGTTTGGCCTATTATTTGTTCTTGGAATTGTTCGATAACGAGTCGCCGTTGCTCCATTTTTCGTTCTTGTACTTCTGTGTTCACCATCGATATTATTTGTGGATTCTTTATTTGAATTTCGCCAGCCCATGATTTAATTATTGGTTTTCCACGTTTCCCGATTTGGGTCCATTTTGCTTCGACTTTTTCTTTTTCTATTCGGTTCTCCGTTTCTTTTTGAATTGATCGATTGCTTTTTGGGCTTTTTCCTCATCGACCACCGTTCTTATGATTATTCGTGTGCTTTGCATACCAACGATTGATCTTCGATCGATGATCTCCATTTCTATCGTGTTCAGATTACATACTGGTACCATGATGTTGCCTTTTTCCACTTTGATAACGCTGTTTGGTATTGCTAGGCTATTGTCTTTCAATAATGGTTCCACTATTATCGTATCGCCATCACTTACTCCATCTGGTATTTGGCGTCGATGAATTTCGCTGACCATGGTGGTATTGTTTGTTTGTATGAGCATTTGCATATTTCGATCTGATTATCTTCTATTCCTCTAACTATTCCCATTTCATTGATTCGCCAGCTATGGGGTATCAATTGATTGTTCATCTTGATTCTCAATTGTTGATAATCGATCACCAGCTCGAAAGCTGCCAAGAGGTCATGTACATATATCGCAATTTCTGGAAAGTTTTTGATTACGATAAATCGGATCTTTCGTATTTTCTTTTGCAAGTGGACTTGTACAAAGAAATAGCCCACTGCTCTTCCGCTAATTCGCCTTTAAATCCCACTGCGTACAATGCTGTTTCTCGGAGTGGCAGATGTTTGAAATGTTCTTCGTATTGTTCCTCGCTAATGATCGTGATTTGCGATCCCGCATCAATTAATCCTCGCAGTCCTGTGTTGCCTTCTGGGTATGCATCGATATAACTGTTGGATCGTTGCATGGCTCGTGTTCTTGCGATTCATTGACTTGGTTCACTTCTACGAACTTTGTTTTCTTTTCGTCTACGGATATGTCCTCGATTTTCTCTAGTTCATGTTGAAAGCCATTTTGTCGTTCTACTACAATCGATTTTCATAACTGATTTCTCGTTTCTCCATTTGATTGGTTTGATCGATTCGGCATTATTCTGTAACGATTTTGGTTTTGTTGATTTGTTCTTTGATTCTCTCTTGTATTTTGAGCAGGATTTCTTGAGAAACATTGCTCCGTTTTATGACCCAACTTTCCACATTTATTACATCTTGGCGGTGTTTGGTTCATCAATGATTGCCAGATTTGTGGTTGTTGATTTACCACTGGTGCTGGCGTTCTTTGTTGCTGTTGCCAAGTAATTTGAGGCTATATTGGTTGTTGTGGTGCTTGTATTGAGTACGTCGCTTGTGGCTTTGGTTGTTGCATTCCCATACGAGCGCCACTGCGTTTGTGGCCTTTGTACTCTCGGTCGCCACATTTGTTGGTTGGTGTTTGGTCTCGTTCTCACGATTTGATTTGGCCGATTTGATTGTACGTCACGATACTTTGGTCGTTGTTCGTTTGTACCTTGTAATCCTTCGGTCATTTGTTGATCTAGGCTTTCGATTGCCTCTGCTTTCTCCGATAATGTTACGAAAGTATATTGTTTCACTGCACATAAACGGTTTCGGATCTCATCCTTTAGTCCCGTTATTAGCGCAGATTTGAGGACTTCTTCGACAATCAATTCGGGCACACCTTTCTTAGGTAGGTGGACTGCGTACAGTCGTAATTCGTCTACGAAACCTTTGACTGTTTTTGTTTATCGTAGGCTTTACAATTTATTCATATGATTCGTCAATGTTTTTGGTACATCGAACCGTTCTTTGAACTTTTTGATCAACTCGTCGTAATTACACAATTCTTTGGCTTTTCCGACTGTCAGCACTTCTAGGTATTCTGCTTTTCCTCGCATTTCCGCTTTGAATACTCGATATTTTTCTTGTTCGTCATCGATACCGTCTTGGGCCACTGCTTTTTCAAATTCCTTAAGGAATTTTTCGAAGCTTGTTTCGCCTTTGTACGATTGTAAGTTGCACACCTCCTTTTGCATTTTGACCAAAATTGCTTGGCCAGTCGATTGTTGCATTACGTTTGGTATTGTGGCGATTCTTTGGTTGCCACCTTGACCAACGCCTCAATTATTTGTTGGTTCATTGTCACTAGGTCATTATTTTGTTGACTTGATTTTGATTCTTCATTGATTGCTGTGGTTGTTGATATTGGTACATATATGGTGTTTCCGTTGCTAGTGGTACTCCAGGGTTGATCATTGAATTGTTTATAACGAATGGCATTTGCTTGCCTTGCGGGGCTATTGGTGTTGTACCGTAATATTGATATGCCCCGTTTTTGATTGCACCGGTTGTTATTCCTTGCTGTTGGTTCCACGTATTCATTATTTGGAATGCGCTGCAATTTGTTGTTCTATATGGGGTTCGTACTCGATTATATACATTCGCCATTTGAGTTGTACCACTGTTTATTACGCGTGGTACGTGTATTTGGCTCCATACGTTTGTCATGTCGCTTGTACTACCTTGTTCTTTGTTTGCACCCATCTGCATTTGATTGGGTTGCTCGTTTGCTTGATTGGGTTGACTGATTCGGTTTGTATCAATTAATTTTTCGTGAATACCACATTGATCGTGATTCGTTTGATCATTGTTTGGTTTAAATTGGGTTTCTATTCGTATTACGTTGTTCTTCTTGAGTGCGCCATTGATCATCGTTTGAGTCAATTTGGTTGCTTTGTATTTGGATCAGACCACGTTCATTTCGATTTTGATTATAGTTCATATCACATTGATTAACATTGTTTTGGTTTCGGTAAGCATTTGTCTTGGGATTGCCCCAAATTGATGTTGGTTTGCATCGATCTGGTTCGTTTCACGTTGGGCTCCACTTTGAATTCAATTTATTTTATTAATTGCCTTTATGTGAGACATTTAACCATTAACAATTTGTTGCCATCATTAACAATTTGTTGTTGTTGTTATTCCGTTATTTGCTGAATTTCCACCGTACTCCGTTCCATATTGGTAATTGCTGCTTTCGTTTGTTCCGAATTATTACTACTCGGCAGTGTTGTATATATTTTACCCATATTAAGGGGTCCATCATATTCCACGCCTTGAATTATAATTTTCGGCCGATAATCGTTATGGTTTCGTTCTCTCGATTATTCTCGTTGAATAACGTTATTTTGTTGAATTACCGTAATTTCGTCGTCATCCATGTTTTGTGATTCCGTACTTGGCTGTGTCAACGGAATTTTCGACTCATTCGGTTCTATATTTTGGCAAAACTGTTGTAATTCTTCTGTTAGTGTTGCATGCCTTGTTATGAACTGTAATTGTTTTTGTTTTTTGCATTGCAACTTTTCTATTGTATTCCGAATATCTGTTTCCGGATTTCTCGTATTTGAAAACAGTTCTGTGCTTGCTTCTTCATGGAACGTTTCGGTATACGTTTCTTGCAAGATTTTATGTTGTTCATTTCTTTTCGGTTCCGGGGTATTTGGGTCAAACTCGCGCATTATCTCCTCAAGTTCTTTTGTTGTATTGTTCGACATTTGGTCTTCACTATTAATTTTTTTGGGTTTGACTGATCTTTTTGCGCATTTATTCCGGGTGGCGTTCTTTGGAGTGGCATTTTTTGTTTTTGGTTTTAGGCTGGACTTGTGTAATTCGTCCCGATTATGTGGACTATCAGTTTTTTACTACGATATAAATAATTTTTATTTTGGCTTATGCCTTATTTGGAGCTGGGGTCAATTTCAATTTTTGTGAAGATACTGACTAACTTCTTTTATTATAATTCTTCCCCACTTTAACACGACATCGTGGTCAGCATGTTATTTTTATGCTTTTGTTTCGGGGGGTAGGGGTGGACCATACTTTTATTATGGCGGCTATTCGATTATTAAATTGGGACGGGATTCGCCACTCGAAGGTGCGTGGTCCGTACGCGTGGCAAGTAGTATGCCCGTGGGGATTAGTAATTGTTCCTCGGCGCGCGTTATTAGGTCAGCGTTTTATTATTTCTTGTGGCGTGGCTGCGAGACTTTTCGGGTTGCTCTGTAGTTGATTCCGATATAGAGCCAAACCAGCCGAAATTAGAAGTTTTATTTAAAGTTAGTAAATTGCACAACAATTAATAATACGGTTCGGTTCCGCGTAACGGCATTATTTAAGCACCTTGTCTTTTGACTTCCGTGTATTTGACCATAACCAAATGCTTAATTTCGCCACTAATTTTCGAATTCTCAACACTCCGTGATTAAAGACTTATAGATTTATGATCTTCATTTCTACAGCTATAAGAACCAGCATTGATGGAGTCGGCTACAACAACGGTATCTGTTTATCGGTGATGATCAACTGCAACGTATGGAACACGTTCCAAACACTAGTATATTTTGGAGGCCTGGATTAAAACTAGAACAAGTTGACGAACTGTTGGATGAAGCACTGGAAGCAATCGCTGATGGAATAATACTCACCATAGTCATCCACGCTGGAGCCTATAACTTGTCTGCAGATGAAACTGAGGAGGGGCAATATGAACAGAGAATAATTAGTCAGATATCGCGCGGCCTCCGGCGTACACACGCTGTTCTGGAAACACTGCGCATCCCAATCAAGCGGGTTTACTGGTCAAATGTTACGCGCCGTAATGATGTTGCACCCGACCAACTACGCTGCTTCCGACACTACCTAGACTTCTACGTGCGACAGCTGCGTACACCCGGAGTTGTACACTCCGTAATCGAAAACGACAATATCTTACAAGACGAAATTCAATATGTTTTAACCCAACCGCCGTATCTTACGGATCTGGCAATGTTCCGATTAGGCGAATCATTCTCGTTCCGCGTCCACGGATTCGCAACGCAGCAGATGGCTCAGCACGGAAGGCCAGAATGGGGTGTTGCGTATACATCAGCAAATATAGGAATAATGATCACTCGTCGTTTCTTGTTCGGCGCAATGCGTGTTAACCACGAGGACTTACCGGAAGCTGAACAGCATCCTCCAGAACGAATATCCGATCGTTTGTTGCCAGCTGGAGTGATACCGCGACTACGATTGTTGGAAGCGGTACGTATAGAACGGGAGGAAAGTTTGGACGCGGAAGAAGAGGAGGAGCGAGCGCGGAACGTCAGCTGTGAAGTATAAAAATGCTCTCAACAGAGTATCCTAGGATCGGTGCAAAATCACACTGAACCTCCGACGAGTCCGACGATGTTGCGACGACTTCGTCGGAAGCTATTCGATGTAATGGTAACAAAGGTGCGCTCCGGGGAAATCGATCGACCGAGACCGACAAGGATTAGGAAGTGCGCGTCAAGCCCTAACCTTGATTCCAAAAATCACGAAGAACGGTCAAACGGGGAGAGTTTGCATCAACAACGGACAGCAACGAAACAGCCTAGGTCGATGGGTGACGTGGAAACAGTGCGGCGCGCGAATCGGACATCATTTCAAGTTTTGCTGATAATCGCAATTGTAACGGGTCTAGTTGCAGCAATAGCCGGGAACGCTACAAGTACAAATCCGCTAATATGCCATAGGCACACCGACAGGCAAATTTGGCGGTTGGCTGATCCACGGTCATGTGGACCGATCGCCAGGCAGCGAGCCGAATTCCCAGTAGATGCGGTAATACAGCTATATAGGAAAAATGTGATTCAATATGTCAGTCAAGCTTGGTTGTGTTCGAAAGCAACAGTTCAAGTGGAAACATTCACCTATTTTTTCAGCGACGAAAACCTGAAAAAGACAGCAAGAAAGGATGAATCGGTATCCAAAGGAGAGTGCAGAAGGATGAAAGAATTTAAAGAATGTTCCGCGGGTGTCCTAAAGCAACACGGCACGAAGTGGATGACCGATAATAAACTGGATTGGAGCTATCCAGGCGGGGGCATTCACTGCTGTCGTTGGAATAAGTTCGAAGCCACAAATTGTATTCTGACAACGGCCAACGTGTACAAGCGGCACGGTGAAACAGTAATGGAATCAACGGCCGGTGATGTGAAACACTGCTCCTATGTTGGAGGATCGTGTGCCATAAGTAACGGCCGATTTTTGATTTGGGAGCCAAATCTGGTCGAAAAATGCGAATACTTAGCGTGGCGAACGATGTCTGGTGCACTACGCGGCACGCAACGGGTTTCCGCAGATGGTACATTAGCGATGACGTTCGGAAGTGAAGAAACAGTGCAAAGCTGCAATGGTACTCAACTGCACATGAGTAACCAGGGAATTCCGTTCCGAATTGTGTCCAAAGATCACAAGTCAACTAAATTCGGAGCTCATGTCCTCGTGAAGCATTTGGCGAGCCAGCATAAAGCGTCAAGGTCGGGTCAACCAAAACTTCGTCGAAAACGTGACAATAGTGACGTTGGAATTGTTACATCCGAATTACTAGCGTCTAGCCTACAGGCATTGGAAATCCATACTACACGATCAATATCGTTTGTGTTTGATCATGCCATGGCATCCACGTGTAATTTGATGCAACACATGGGCCGCATGGTCAAGGTGTTTGTTGCGGTAAACCCGACGCTGGCCATGAAAGCCTGGCTGAAGCACTCTAATCTTGTTGCTTCGGCAGCCAGAGATTTTGTCGAAATATGGCCCTGCATCGAACTGGAAAATGGACATTTCAGTTTTGTGCCCATGAACGGGAGTTGCACTAAGGGCGTACCATTAATATATCGGATAGCCAACAGCACGCGACAAGGTTATATGGATGCGGAAACAAATATCATCACACAATATAGTCACGATATTGACTGTCAGCTAACCGAGGAAGTACCGATAACACTTAGAAACGGCACATATAGCTATAGCAGAACAGGTTCTATACGGGTAATCAACGACTACAGAACGTTGCCAAATTACGCATCTTGGGCGTTGCCGAATACGACACTATTGCCGGATATTATATTTCAACCAGTCGTGATGTACCACGTTGCAGAACTGCGCACTCATGTTACCTTAAACGATATCTTCCACGTGTACAATCAACAACAGCAGATATTGAGTGCTTTAGGGGTAGATTCCGAGGATCGGTCTGTCGAACAAACAGCCACCAAGGCCGCGTCCAGGATAGTACGCGCCGGGTTGTTCAGTTTTCTATTTGGCATAGACTTAGATCTACGACAATTATGGATCTTTTGTTGTTGTGTCTGATGGATAAGGCAGACATTCACACGAGCTTCCAACCAACTTCGTATGCCGCTTAAATTTGCGAGAATAGGCAGACGACCTACCGCTGCAACCATGGCTCAGATGGAAAGCGTTTCTCTACCGGTGGCCGAAGAGAACGCCACCGTCGAAACGGTTACCGTGTTTCAGACCAGCTTGCCTGAGCGTAATGCAGAGACCGAATCATCCGCGACAGACAGCCAACCGACAACTAACCAACGATTTCAACCCTACAACCTGAACTCCGCTTTCGTGACGGATGGAGATGCTGGAACAGCTAAAATAACTGTGAACGGGATTCAGATGGATGCGCTTATCGATACAGGCGCACAAATTTCAGTCATTTCAGCGGCGGCCACGCAACGTATACCGCAGAGGACCGCATGCACAAAAATTAGTTCAGGGTCCGTTCGGTCAGCTTCTGGTCATATGATGCCAATTTCAAGAATTCTAAATGCTGTCGTGGAATTGGCGAACAGTAAGTTCGAAGGACCGTTGGCTATATCGCCGACCTTACCATATGACGTGATTATAGGCAGAGACTTTTTGAAGCAACTGGGACAGTTCCAATTAGACTATCGCAATGGTATTCTAACGTTCAATGACCAAGTCGTGCAGCTGGGCGATTCGGCTATGGCAGATGCAGATTCACCAATGTATGTAACGCTGATCGACACCATCAAGCTTCCACCGAAGACAGAAGCTTTAGTGTGGGCGAAATCAGGCAGGATAGATAGCAGACCACGATTACTTGAACCGCATCCGGCGGCCATGGAGCGACATCACATCGTTGGAGCGCCAACTGTCTGTAAAGCTATGGGTGACGGTTGTGTTCCTATTCGGCTACTGAATCCAACGGATGCACCCGCAGTCTTGCACAGTGGCGTGCGCATAGCGACCGACATACAGCTGTCACAAAGCCAACTTAACGATGTGGATCTACAAGTCTGTGCTTCAGACGCAATTGTGAACTCTGTACAAGGTACTAGCTTCACTCGGCGGCGACGAGGGATCGCAAATGTTGGAGATCTGGACTTGACCGAATGTGCTTTACTAGGAAGTGATCGAAACCGACTACTACTGTTGATTCAGGAATATAGTGATTTGTTTGCTTCCGGTGATGATAATCTAGGGTCCGCAAAAGGGGTTCAATACGTTATCGACACTGGAACAGCCGCGCCAATAAAACAAAAGCCTTACACGAACAGGGGGGGGGGGGGGGGGGGGGGGGGGGGGGGGGCTCAAGGAAATGCTTAGCAATGGAATAATTGAACCATCCACAAGCAGAGATAGGCTTCTCCTATTGTGTTAGTAAAAAAGAAGGATGGTACGTGGCGACTCTATCTGGACTATCGAAGATTGAATGCAGTTTCTCGAAGGGATAGTTACCCTATGGACGGTATCGATGATGTAATGTGT
>JASANE010024001.1:0-45019 GCA_030248225.1 Trileptium ribeirensis | reverse complement strand
ATATATGAATTGGGAGACACCCCACCGGGAGGAAATAAGGATAAAACCAAGAGAAAGGTGTTATTTGAGTAACAGTAGGGAAATTTGTAAATTGATGGATTTTGAGTCAGTTTTAAGGGGTAATATATTGAGAAAGAGTGGGAAATGAGGATGAAATATAAAAGTTGGGTAGTTTTCTCACCCTCGGGGATAGATATAGGAGTCATCCCTGTGGGAGAACGGATATCCCCCAGGGGAGGGTAATGAAATCGGTGAAATTTTAGAAATTAAGTCAAAACCTATGGAATATTGTCTAAGAGGGAGGGAAGTACAAGGTTGGACCTGCCCAAAAGTTGACAATAATACGTTGGCTTTATCGATGAGACGTTCTTTCAATTTTGTTAAAAACAAATGAATTCGCCAACAACCGTATATTAGTTTCAGTAGTAAACATTTGCCGAAGAATGTGCATCCACTAAAGTGTTAACAAATAAAATGTTTGCGCGGCTTTGTTTCACAATTATCCAATTCGAATATTGTAATATGTTATCCAATTTATAGTTTCACAATTATCCAATATCGAATATGTAGCGAATATTTTTTATATTGCTCAATATATCAAGGAACATATGTTCACAGCTTAAATTTGATGAAGCTGGTTGTGTTGCAGCAGGTTCTGTGTACTAATAGTTATTTTTCAGTAGAAGTGAGTTTGTCGCAGCGCTAAACTGCACTGCATCGTAGTCTTGTACGCAGGGTAGTAAACAAAACAACAAAAGGAAAACTGTAGCGACCGCAAAGTGTTGGAACAATTGTTTCTGCAAAATGTTTTTCTTCTTTGCTTGATACTATACCATTGAGCTGTTTTGTAATGCTTTCGAGGTTTTATGAAAGTCTAAAGGGAAATCGCGTAGCAAGCAATTTTTTAGCATTGATAGTGGGCTGGTAAGGACTTTATATCCCTTACTTTTAAAGGAATACTTCTAAGGCGTATTTAAAAAAGGAAAGGGCACACAGGGACATTACACCTTTTGTGTGTCTATTTTTTAATAATTTAACGGCACATACGAGACTTAGAACCCCTCGTATGTCGTCAAATCGAAAAGGGCAACACAGGCGCGCGAACAACAGACGATCCACAAGGACATAAATTCTCCTTGTGGGTCAACCTAGAGTAACCAGAACCACAAAAAACAGGACTGGTGAATTATCGCCATTGTCCTTAATAGTCTAGGACGTTGGGTTTATAATCTAGGAATAGGTAAAAATTCCGCAACCTGCTTGAGTTGAGATTTAAAATGAGCTACAAAATTTCTCAAGATAGTGCAAAGGCACAAAAAATGCACACACAAATGTGATTTTATAAAATAACATATTCTAAGGTTCATTTGAGAAAATTTTTTCCTTTTTTACACGGGATTTCACCCTTGAGGTACATCTAAACTTCCAACAAAGTCGAACTGGATGGCCATTAAACCGGAGCCCAGTTCGCAAGCTAATTGTATTAAAGTACACGTATTTAAAAAATAGGTACAGGGTTTGAGAACCTCTCCAACTTTTTACTATTTTTTAACCTTGAGCACAAGATGCATTGCATACACGCGGCTAGATGGCCACTAAACCGGAGCCTAGCCGAAGACAAACGGTAACTATGTGCTAAAGAACACGCTAGCAGAACATTGAGCATGAGTTTTTTGAGTGAGTGGTCCAACGCGAGCACAAATACAATTTAAGGATGTCCAACCGACCCCGTTGCTCACACCCAGCCTTGGTTGAAACTGCCTACCAGGGATGCCGTCGACAGTGCATCCTCGGTGTTGTGTGACCTCAGGTACACGGCTGATTTTCATCACCTGGCTAGCGCAGGGGACATGAAAGGTTTTCCGAGAGCAACATGAGCTTAAAACTGAGCAAGCCCCCTCTCTGTTTAAACCAAAAAGGACAAGTACACACATCCATTTATGAAACACTAAAGTTTTTTTATGAAACAAAAAAACCATACGAATTATCAAACTTAAAACGAAATTTGAACATTGGATGTGTGGATTAGCTCCTTCCTGTAGGTTTAAAAATCCTTTTTCAAATTTTAGAGGAATATTTGTTATCAAAATTTCAAAATGTCAGCAATTCTTAATTAAGAACATATTTTTTACCAATATAAATAATATCGCGAATTTTTCAAAGATTTTTTTGCTAAGTTACCCTCCATATAAGTAATTATATGACTATAATAATTGGTGCCTTATTTTTTGACAAGCAGCGTATTACATAAAATTCCTCAGACTGTCGTTGACGAAAAACAAAAAGAAATTTTGAATATACATCGCTCCATATTTTTCCTGTAAACCCGTTTTAAAACCCCCTAAAGTCAGTAAAAGTTCTGTTTTATTTAGAGTTTAAAAAAGTTTCCTTTTAATTTCGTTCGTAACATTACCACGTAATGAGGTTCCACCGATATTCACATATGGCACGAGACCCAACTTCTCAAAACAGTTTTTATATAAGTCAACAAGTTTATTACTTACCTGGGTTGAGCTTACTCCAATATTCCTTTTTGTTCAAAATCCTTTTCGTAGTTGCCCTTGTTACTTGTCATGTGTAATGCGCCAACAGAATATTGTTGTATAATGGACGAAAGACCATAAACGCACCTTTTTTGACCCTCTAAAAACCTGGAAACATCAAACTGAGAAGCAACGCTTCTCCATTAACAAATGATAACTCGTTCAACAAACAAAATTTAGGAGGTAAATTGGTTTTTGAACCTATCAGATGCTTTATTTTTAATTTGACCATCAAACTAACCGAAAACGTAAATCGATTCTGTTGATCTAAATAAGATATTACTCTTACAAAACCTTTTTTGTTAGCAGATACAATTAACGTTTGCCCTGTTTTCAGCGTGGTGTCACAAATAAAGAAAGCTCAGCACTCTTTGTGCACTCATTATTTTCGTTAAGAAATCTTAGATTAGTCTTAACCCCCCCAAAAAAATTGTTACCGCGAAATCAATTATTTTCCTGAACCTGGTAAGATGAATAAAACATATTCTTTCCAATTATATACAAATTAATTCACAAAAAATTTATATAGTCTGTCGCTGGCATCGATTCAGAACCTGCAAACGTCTGAAATGTTCAACTTTTCAAGCTAAGTATACCGGTACAATACGATTAGATTTAAGCGACTAAATTTGTTCTCAATTTATGTTGTTCTGCCTTTTAAAATATTGATGTGATATTAGGCCCTTCAAATGAGCTGACATATTCAACAGAATTTTTTTTGAAACAATGTCCCAATTTTAAAATCTCTAGTACAATGAGCAATCAAAATACCAACAAAATTTTTCACTTAATCCTCAGCAATAATTCGTCTAAACTTAGTTTCGGTGATCTGAGTTTAAAGTATAAACTGTCGATTATTTCAGTTTCAGGATGTCTTGATAAATAGCACTTCCCCTGCATTCTCAAGAAGTTTAATAGTAATGCATCACCAAAATTAAAATGCAGATTTACAATAATCACGAAAAACTGATACATAAAAGTTGAACAAATTATTGGGCCAATAAAAGCATCTTTGTTGGAGCAAAATAATTATGTTATATCTCCCAAAAACGGACTTATGAAACCAACTAGACTAACTTCGATTTTCCTCTTCAAAGTTGCCACCAATTTTCTGGTATGTTGTAATCTGCTTGAACATTTAAAATGAATTTTATAATAGGAACTTTTAGATATTCTAATATCGTGACTTAAATTTTGTAAATTTTTATTGCCAAAAACATCTCGTTTTGAAGGATCTTGTTTTAAGGATAATGTAATAGACACCAACTTACATGGTCGTTGTGTAACCCTTCGTATATTACCGTCCTTACAAAATTCCTTTTTCACCGGCAAAGAAAGTGAACGTTGAGCACAATCCTCGCTTGGCAAACCATTAATAACGTGTCCATTCAGAGTAATTTGACCAAAGGCATACCATGAAATTGCATAACATTTTATATCCCGACAAACGTCTCGAGCTCGACCAATCTGGATGACCTTGACCACAATATAAAATTCTAAAAACCTATAAAGCAATCGCATACATACAATAACATATTCCATCACATTCACATTTACATTGGTAGGCACACGTACTGCAATATAGTTCGCGACCAGATCATTTAATTTCGCAAATGTATTTTTAAACATGGGCGTATTTTCTAACCCAAGTTTTTTATTTGTACAGGTGATTTGTAAATCCGTAAAAGATAAGGAAGAATTTTTACTTTCTTTCAATCCAGAGACATTGTCTTTTCCCAGAAATATCACCTTTGAAAAAGTTAGAGGAGCATCTCGCTGTCCTAGATTTACAAACGCAGAGTTAACCAACACCCGATTTTTTACCGAAATATCCATATGTGTTTCCGTTGGTTTAAGGCTATCCACTAACCTCCGTTTAGGTTCACCGCTTTCTGTTTCACTTGTCTCAATGTTGCCACCCTGATTGCCTTCATATGTTAAGATTTCTTGATCATGATGCCGTTTATCACATAAATAGCCATTCATAGGTTGTTGATAATTTTGAGACCAGAGCGCACCTCGATCAACCAACCATCGATTAAATTCCCCGTCCGAATTTTCGTACCTGAAAGCTGTGTGAGAACCCTTTCGGGTCCCTAAATTTCGACGCATACAAGACATATTAGAACTTGAGGAAAAACTTTCAGTGCAACTTCTTCTTTGACCCGCATCAGTCTTGGGTCTGTTCACACAACATGCAAACTTTGTATTACATTTAAGTCTTTTACTCAATTCCAAGGGGTTAAGTTTTTGAATACATTTGTGGGACTCACTGTCAGTTAGCCTTAAATTTTGTTCCAAATGTTCTGCCTCATTCGAACATAATGAGTTTTCAATACATTCTTGCTGACGCGCCTCAACTATAGCCGCTTGAAAAGACTCAGGCCTGGCAGTTACCACAAATCGCCGAATCGTTTTGTTTAATCCGCACATAAAATTTTCTAAGGCGATTATATCCCTATTATCCTTGGAGAATGTAGGATAAGCTTTCGTAACCAAGTATTCAATATCTTTTGCATATGTCTCAACTGGCTCATTAAATCTTTGCGACCTCTCCCTCAATTGTGCACCATAATTATATGTGACATATTTCGGTACCAAAATTTCAAATAAATTGTTTTTCAAAGCATCATAGTTTTTCTTAATTTCACAAGACATATTTTCCCGTTTCCAAGCAGCTTCGCTCCGCAAAAAGCCGGCAGAATATGAGCCATGTCGTCCTTACACCACTGGTTTGCAAAAGAAATGCGTTCGAAAATTCCTATCCATTCCTCAAAATCATCTCCGAAGTTTGCGTAATATAGAGGGATATCTTCAGCTTCAAAAATATTAGGTTGTCTTTGGCTTGCCCCTTCAATCCTGTTAGGATCAAAATTCATTGTTATTTCCTTACACATCCAATCGCATAAAAATTTGAAATACTTTGTGCTACCCCCAACTTTTTTTAAGAATGATTCACCAATATTATTTCCAATCAGAAACTTTAACCAACTGAAGTTTACCCTTGTTCGTAGTTCCCACCTAGTTCGACAGTCCAGGCTTGCGGCACCAAAATGTAACCTACGTGGTCCTAGGGGTGTTTAGTCCCACCGTAGATTACACACGAACTAACAGTTGGTTGCTACAATATTCCCCAATGCGAGCACCTCGGACTAGTTATTTTACGAGCTTAATCCTAAGGCCTTAACTTGTAACACTAATAATTCAGACAGTTTATTTCACACACTATAACAAACTACAAACTCTACACACAGTAAAACAAATAAACGGCTGAACCGTACTCACCTTGATTGCGCAGCTTCTGAGGCCGACTGAGGCCCTGATCTAACTGCGCAACCGCTTAAAGCTATAGATCTACTCCCAATTTTCTCCTAGTTGATTTCTCTAAGCGATCGAAATTACATTATAGGTTTTCCAAGTTTTACTCTGGTTCCACTCCCCTAAAATTCTCTCTTAAACCTAAGTGAATTTTAGTCGTTAGAGAATAAGTTTTTATGGAATTCCCCGAATTCTTAAGTATAAACAAAATTTTATATTTTATTCGAAAATCCAGCAGATACACATACACATATCCGCTAATGTAGGCCTATTGCTTAAGGCACCCAACCCTTACACTCAAATTCGATATATTTAAATTCTATGCCTTAGGCTTACATAAAAGTTTTGTAAATTCGTGTCTCCTGTAAAACTCTTTCGAAATTAGCCAAGTCTTAAAATTCCTCCTGCACTATGTACAAAAATTCCAGCGCAGGCTAAATACATTAAATGCACATACAGACACAAACACATGTACACAAGATTTTGCCAACATATAAATCATAAACATACTTATACATAATCGCACATCTTATATATATTTCTACCATTTATAATTTTTTATTATCACCGTACATACCTCCTTTGCAACCATTTCATATTTCACAACTATAGCGCATAATAAACACTAAATGAATGGCACAAACAGTAAACAACAACCGTTTATAGAACAGCCAGTGATGCAGGGTGCATTTACTAAATTGCAACTACAGCTGCAGGCGGGTTGAGGTTCAAGTAAAGTCCCTTTAGGGTACAGAGTAGATAGGTACGCACCGTTACATTTCATGTTTTTAAAATTTTCGAGTAAAAGGAACGTTGATAAATTTTAGGAAACCGGAATGTTGAGAAATTTCATGTTGGGCAGATTTTTGAGAACCGAAAAGTGGACAAATAGTGGAAAATGGAAGCTTGGAAACATATGGCGGGGTGGGGGGGGGGGGGGGATATTAAGGAAAGGGAAAATTGGGGAGCGGAAGGGGGAATATTAGGAGGAAATTTGGGAAATT
Organism: Trileptium ribeirensis; assembly: GCA_030248225.1. Taxonomy (NCBI): domain Eukaryota; kingdom Metazoa; phylum Nematoda; class Enoplea; order Enoplida; family Thoracostomopsidae; genus Trileptium; species Trileptium ribeirensis. The sequence continues at coordinate 38,154 of JASANE010024001.1, read as the reverse complement.
ATTCGTTGTGAAAGGTTTCGGGAAGTGAAAAGTGGCAACATTTTAAAAATTTCCTGTTGAGAATTTGGGAAAACAACGATGCTGGGTAATTTTTGGTTAACTGCCTAACTCTCAAATTTCCCAAAATGTCCCAAATTTCAGCTTTCCACAGTTTTCAAACGGGAAATTTTTCCAGCTTTTCGGTTTATCATTACTCGCTAAGTTTACAGTTTATCAATGCTTCTCTGACAAAAATTTTGCAACATTTCCGTTTGCCAAAATTGGCTATTTTCCAGTTTAGGGAAATATTTTCATCAAGAAATAGCACACCTTTCCGATTTCCCAACATTTTTGGACCTTCAATTTTCCAAACCTTTCCAGTGTAACAGTCTTCTAACTCTTAGGTCATCCCAACGAAATATTTCGAAACTTTCTCGTTTCCAAACATTTTCAGATTCCGAAAATATCACTGCCTCATAGCTTTTGGCTTACTAGTGCCGCAGTCGGCCGGACCGGATAGGCCCTTACATATTGAAAACCATATAAGCTCATAGGGGTAATGGGAGCTACACAACTCCCCACTTGTGGCCCGAACACCCCCTCCACTTCCGCGCGAATCACCTCCCACTAATATATCGCCTAAACCCATCCCCTTCATGGCGCCTCAGCATCTAACCCATAACCGCCGAAGGCGCCGAACCCTCGCACCCTACCAGGCATCTGACTGGCTGACTGTACCCTGGATTGGGATATCGAAGGACTCCCCATGTACACGAGTACCTCTGCCCAGAACCACTAACCTTGAGCATGTATGATTGTAAGCCGACAAGTCAGGCCCGTTTCAGCCGACCACAATAGTGATCAACGGTTATAGGTGAGGTAAGCTTTTGATAGCGACGTCGAATTAGGCACGAAGTGGGCCATTTAAATCCAGGCGAAGATTTTGTACATGATATAAAGCTGACCACCAGGGGTAAAAGGTGGACATTGGATGACGCGCAGTCGTCTCTGTTAAACGGTCGCATTTGGTGTCCCGTGTCGTACGCACCGTTGGGTCTGCTGGGATGGAAAATCAACTAGCGCATCTGATGGTAAATTTCAAGGTTACTGTATCAACTGCTTCATCGTCTCGTCAAGTTTGTGCCCGCGGTGGTTTAACAGGTGATTTCCTTGAACCATGATTTTGTCCCTTGACTGCCACAGCTACTATACCAGTACGGTAACGCTAATCATCCGAAGACTGGGAGAGTCGAACATCATGTTGAAGATAACGCTCTAGCTCGTGTCCATTGGCATTTAGGCCAACGGTCAGTGAACTAGTAGAGGCAAAAGTTTTACGAATTGGTTGAAATTTTTATGACTCGTTTACGATAACACACAGTAGTACTGCCGGAGAAAATATGACGATACATGCCCCGCCCACATGCTATAAAGCGGCTTTATACAGTGCTTTATAGATTAAAACCATGTATTAATGTTTAAGAAGAATTAGCGAATGAATAGGAATTGCGTCCGATATCGCTGTTTTCAATGCACTAGTGGTCCTTCTCAATTCCTCAAAGAACGCTAGATGAGACAAGCCACGCTTAAAAAGTCGCCCTTTGGTTAAACGAATTATCGTGATAAAGTGTACCTGTTACTTAACCAAGGATGCATTTGGAACAAATCCGAACAAACTGAGTACACCAAGAATATGACGCTGCATCTTCCAACCAAAAAAAAATAACAGATTACGTTTCTTGGGTGACCCAAGTACGGCGCTTCAGCTTATATGAAACAGATAGAGGTATATGTATATACGAGATATACTCACGAATCGTAGTGTTTTGTTTGTGTGATTTGACGGTTTGTGTGATATGACGGAGGCATATGTATATACGAGATATACTCGCGAGTCGTAGTGTTTTGTTTGTGTGGTATTACGGTTGTATCGAGCTTTTGTCGATCCTGCATTCGAATTTTCTGGGAACATTCAAAGATTCTATGGACATTAAAATTTTACAGGGTCCTTCAAAATCGTATAGGATCACTCGAAATTTGTGTGACAAATAAACTTGATAAGATAGTCAAAATAGTTAGATTTATTCAAATTCTGTAGGCTCATTTATGTGTTATAACACCACCGAGCCGTCATTTTGAATTTCGTAGCAGTGTAGAGCTGCGTTCACTTAAATTTTACGGCACTGCTTCAACCTAGTAGGATCAGTTAAATTTCGTATTACTTCGAAATTCTATAAGAGTTAAAATCTCAAGGCTTCTATACATTGCAAGATCATATCCAACGTAAGCCTAAGTAGGTCTCCTGTGTGATCATCGGCTAGAGAGACGTTTCACTGTTCAAAATTCTGTCACATGTTTTTGAACTGCAGACTTGTAAAGCTTCGGAAAATCTTGCCGAATAGTTTTATAACTTAGCACACCGATATGAAGTTTACTTAGGCTCTTTGTAACATTCACTCATGGACCGGCGAGGTAGTAGTAAAATTACAGTGTTTCGGAAATTTCCACCACTAATAAGGCGTCACCGTGGTTAAAATTTTATCATACGGTTTAAACCATGAATTCTTGGACATACTAACGTATCTAACATACACCTCCACCTTTTGAAATCGAACTTGGTATTGAAAAAATTTTGTCCTCAGATACGACGAGAACAAAGCTCTCAAATATTTTCAGAGTGACAATAGCTGTTTGAATATTTTTCATTTCCTCACTATAAACATACTCTGAAAATTTTCTCTGATTCCTCATTAATTCCACAACTCAGAAAATTTCTACCGATCTGTCACTTATCCAAATTATTCAGAATTTATAGAGTTCTTGCACGGGTTGAATACGTATTAAGTTATGATATAAAAACTTGTTTATAGGGACTCCATTCGCAACTAAAATATGCATAATATTTAACAGCTGCAACATGGACACCGCGCAGACTTAAATATCAAAAATTTTGAAGGCAAAGTTAACGCTTTGTGACAATAAAAAGGGAAATCCTTGTGTTGGGAGACATTTCAATCGATATGCCAAACCAGGGATGGTGCCAGCGAGGCATTCCAGGTTCTGCATTCTGTGGTTAATGCTACAGTTGTACGAAATACAGGAAACTGGTCAAGGTCACATGGATTAACGTTGGGTCTAAAATCGTTAAAACTATTCTAATGCCTGAGAGTAAAGACGTCTGTGTTTTCAAGCGGAAGTTCAACAAAGTTCACACAAATGTTACATGTAAATTTATCACGGTTACGTGACGAGGACTTTAATCTTTGGGATATACTTGCCTACAGAATGTGCAAATATGGAGAGAACAGTGCCAGTTTATCGAAAATACAAATTCAACATTGATTATAAAGCAAGCATGTTGTAGCGAAACTTAAGATCCTTCGGACAAAATTTTACACTTGCCATGCGAAAAAGTCAGATAAGATCTAACCTATGCAACTAGCATAGGTCTACAAGCCTGAACTATGTAGTATATGTGAACGAAGCTATCCGGTAGTATTAGGCATTCAAGATAACACGTGTGCACCGTGTCACACGATAGTCCCGTCCCGGCAGCGAGCCGGGACTATAGGAAATAATGCTAGTGTAATGGATAACTATAGTTAATTTGTCCCATAAATACATAGATTTTGTTAGATTTATAGTTAATAATTTTGCACTTGTGAATTTTTGTGTCAAATGGGACACAAATTACGTTTCTCCAGAATTGTTTTCTTTTTAAACTCAAGTCTGCTTCTGTAATCAATCGTATCTACATATATAACGAAAAATCCCTAGGCTTGATGACTATTAACATGCGTTGTATAAATCAATTTTGTCGCAGTGTACATATTTTATCTACGTTTATTAATTACAGTGTCTGATTAATTCTGGGAGAATTGGAAACTGTAAATTAAGGATGTGGATGATTGGAAAATTGCGACTGGTATATTCTGATTGTGATTGCTCCTAAAGAATGGAAACAGAAGCCGCTTGCATTGTTTGGGGTAAGCGAAATGTGTCACGTGAAGGTTGTTAATATTCACGTGCTGAGTATCCGTATTACTATGCTTTAGCGCTAAATATTGAAAATGTAATCAAACCAAACTAAGAACTGGTACATTTCTATTCAAATGGTCCTGCCGTAGACAGAAAGAAACAAAAAATATTTGGTGATGACCGGCTATTTCCTGAGTAATAGCCCAACTACAATTATTGGTTTACTACTACGTGAGTTTTGAGAAAATAAACAGCGTCCTATCAATATTTGATTTCTTATGGTTGGAGCATAATAGAAAGACACAAGGAATACATAAACTTTTATTCCAATAGTTTTTTAAAGTGCAACAGCTAAACTCGCTATATTCAATTAGCTAGAGGTCAGTCATTGCCATATTGGTGTTGTTAGCAGATATTCGTAAAGACAACGTAACAGTGCGTAACATAACGTAACGATTTATTGTATTTTTCATGAGATGGAACACCAGAATTGAAATAGTATGGCTAAAGACAACCTAGACGCTGCGCATTTATAAAAATACGCTTTTACACATATTCCTTCCAATGCACGCCGAGTATTCACTTTTACTTGTTTATCATTTGTTCACACGAACGATAACCGACGCAACAAGTCTGTGTGATATTTCGCAAGCTGTTTTTAAGCAGTTGTTTTTTCACATACGCTTCATTTTTCGTATCGGAGTATATGTTTGATATACATGATGTATATATTTGTTTTGCAGGTGCGCATGAAAAGAAGGTACGGCCACCCACTTTTTGAAAAAAAACACCTCTCAATTGTTGTGTTTAGAATAAAAACCTAATATAAGTTAGAGTATGCGATGTCGTGGATATTTATGGTTTTTCTTCTATAATTCAAAATGTGTTTCTGCTGCAGTCAATGTTTTGAATAGATAGGATGTCAGTGTTGATTTTATATCGATATGCACAATTTGAAATAAATATGAAACATGCTCATAAAAACTTACTACATACAGCGGAAGAGTTTTTGCATAAATAATACGTTTTGTCCAACGTTAGTTCAAGCATAACAACTGAGTTTATTTTCAGATTTTCAACGTGGTATTGTACTTTGCTCGCGCTATTTGGCTTAAGTTACATAAAAGACTAGATGCTGCGAAAATAGATTGCTGTAACGGCATGTTTACTTCTCTATATAAGTATTTTGAATAATATCACAAACACAATGAAAATTTTGGAAACATCAGCAACAGTTTTCTTAATTGCAGATAACTATCAAACTCCCAAGTGATTTTGCCCTAAATTAAAACTTATTTAACCACTGATTATCAATCTGTTTAAATATGTACAAATGCCTGTGAAATGCATAATGCATTTTAAATCAAATAATTTACGTTTTTGAAACATTTCTAATGTAAAGGAAAACATCGTTTTTGCAAACAAACAATATGGTTGTTTGTTGTATTCACTCTTGGCGTCAGACAAATGTTTGAAATTTAAGCCATTTAATCAGCGCGTGGTTGCTTTGTTCGTGGTAGAGTATTAGTAGTGTTTTACAAGTGGGGAGTTGATGGTGTGATATTTATTTTTTTTGTGTTTTTTGGTTTTTTTTATGTGTTTGTTTTGATGTGGTTTATTATTATTTTTGTCTATATTGCGTTGTGTTTTTTGATATTTGATTTTTTTTTTGTGCATTCATTTATTTATTTTGTCTGTCTGTTGTGTGTTGTATGTAATCACTTTTTTTATATTTTTTACTGTGTTATTTATTTCTTTCTGTCTTTTATGATGAATCATTGTCTATTTTTTGTGTTTTTATTTTCTTCTTATTATATTGTTTTTCTTTTTGTTGATAATAAGATTGCTCTTTGTCGTTCAGGGCATCGTTTTTGCAATAATTTGCGCTCGAGCCCCTCTGCCGTTGTCTTTATTTATTTCGCCTTGCTTTGTTTTCTCTGGTTTTTTTCTGTTCTGTTTGTCTTGTTTTGTGGGGGGGGTCGCTCTGGCCCGCCCTTCGCCTGGGGGGGGCCTTGGGGAGGGAGGCTCGGTGGGGGGTTGGAGCTTCGTGGGTACCCTACCTAGCTTACATATGTAAATAACGGTAATAACGGTGACGCAGCTGCATGGCGCAACTTCCTAACACCATGCCCATACGACCCCGGCTATCATAACCTCAAGGGCGGACCCTAAGTTTTCTATTTTAGCCAATTTTCTTGGTCAGACCCAAGAAGTTACGGAGCTTAGCAGGCCGCAGGCGCGCTTCACGGGGTGTGTTCGGACCCCGCCCGATTGGTTGCGCACGTGTCTAGTATTCTGGTATGATCACTGAGGTCCCCCAGGGAGGTTGACACCGAAACCTGCTCGCAGGTCATGATGTCGCACCAATATTCCCTATCTTAGCCTAACGGAAGTTGTTTTCTCAGCGTGATTTGAGGTGAAAACGCGTGATGATTTAGTTTCACTGAGTAAATTTTGAGTTCCACCGAATTTATCCTTAGCCGGACACTTTTTTTGTAATAGCCTGAATGGCCCCCACAGGGTTCCGACATGCCCTGAAAGTTTAACGTCGGATTATCTACTCGGTATCCTGATAACCTATTTATCCGTTTCATGGATAACATTTTTCGAATAAATTTTGTCTCTAGTTGCGAACACTAATTTCACGAGCGAATTCGATTGCCAAATTGTGAGGAACCTCCTCGCAACAATTCTGTCATTTCCAAATACAAATACTGGGGGCGAACTGCACGTGTCAGGGCTTGGAATATTGCCCTCGTCAAGCCGTGACACGCAGAGTTGGCCCTGTCCGTCGGACGTCTTTATTACGCCTACGTATAAATAACAATGGACACTAGGTGATTTTCAACGTTTTATTTCAAGTCATATACTGTACAAATCAGATACAAAAGTTTGCGGCATTATGCAAGCAGAAACCGTGAAACAGTCGCACGCACCCATTCCTTTGTCCGCGTCCAGTCGGGGAGCGAGGCGGTGCGAGCGGATATGTTCCCGGAAAAATACCGGACCAAAATCTATAACCGAGGCGTTCAACTAAGTCCGTTATAACTCAGGTTATGTGTTTTGGCATGCTTCGAAACTCGCTCTGGATAACACGGGGCGTTCCGCACTCTTAGAGAAACGTGCGGGAGAAATGGTAGCTCGCCTCTTTTACCCTATAATTTTAGTCAAATGGGAGCATGGATCGGGGTACGCGGAAAGGCATGGACCTACGACAAAAGTTGATCATAGTTGCATTAATAAACCATCTAATATATAAGTTGAAACACGATGAAAAATCAACGATTAAGTATTGTACAAACAATCGGGTGCTGATAATCGTCGCACCGTGAGCGAGGTGTCTATGCGGGCGTCCAACAAATAAAAACCTCGTCCAGTGTGTCGTCTGAGTCCCGTAAATCCTAACTCAAAGACCTACCGAGTTTCTCATAGCGTTCTGTCCTTAGGCCAGATGGTACATTAATTTATACTAACTTCGACTCGGTGTTTCCAGCAGTCCAAAACGAGGGCCGGGATTTTTCCCTTGTCCTAACACTTCGTAACCGGCAGGCCGGGACCAATATGATTGATTTCGGTGGTGGCGGGTCAAGTGAACTACGTTATACTCGCGGGTGACACAGCTTTGATCGTTCATTAGGACGGTTGCTAGTAACTTTTCAACTACCAACACAGGCTCATGTACGGGCCGTCGGATGATGTCCTAGGCGATCACTGTCGCTATTATAACAGTTCTAGAGCGAGGTCCCGAGGCCGCTCTATTGCCGCGGTTGAGTTGACACCCTCGGTTGTGCTCCGTGTCAAACTAGAAGGTACGGGGCGCTCTGGAAATTAGTTCCCAGACGCGGCGATGTGTTTCTGCGACTCGGCCGGGTTGGAGGACGTGGGTATTCTGCCGAGGACGCGTCCGCGTCCCTCTTTTGGGTGTGGTTTCTTTGGTTGGTTTCCTTTTTTTTCTCTTTTGTTTCTTTGTTTCCTTGGTTGCCCTTTTCTTTTCGTCCTCACTCTCTCTAACTTATCCTATTGCCTTAAAGTACTGTACACGTTGTCGTTGTACAGTGACTCGACTGCACTGTCGAAATTGTGCAGTCGAGTTATCACTAAAATTTTATTAATTTCACTCAGACCTCGATGGTCGAGTGGTTAAAACTGAAATTCCTGCAGCGGGCTTGAATTCCCCGTGCAGGATCAAAACCTAGTAAGGGAAACTGAAAAAAGGAGAGAGAATACAGCAAAAATCGAACCAAGGACATACATAGTACATAGCCTAACGGGCAATCGGGGATAAAATAGAAACATGCCTAAACTCAGCGATCAAGTCGCTATGAAAAGAAAACGGGGTTTTGCACTCACTCGGTTTGGGGTCAAAACGAATCGCGAGAGGTCGCGAAATTTTTCTTTATTAAAAAGAGAGTTTTATGGTACAATTTTGAACATTAAGCACCCTAACGTGCCTTTGAAAGCGTTTTATGTAGCCGATTTTGGGTACCTGGTCGTGCCGTCGATTTATTTTGGAAGCAAGTGGCGTTCTACGTCCTACCGTTAAGCATTAACCACGTCTGCTCCTCATGCTGAACGCTCGTAAACCTAATAGTCGGGCCAAGCCGATTTCGAAGTAAGCCTGATGGGGCGATCACATAGAGAGTTTGTGTCGTGGACTCGCGGAGTCGGCAGTTGGTCCTTATACGAGGCTGGTATTAACCGTCTTAATGGTAAACAAACCAAATACGAGCAAAATCGTGTGAACGCCGTATTAAACTCGCTCCTTTCGGAGAGCCAACACCTTAGGCTCAGGCTGAAATCACTTAGAATTTGTTTAGTCTTTTGTATTTCCCCAAATTTTCTTAACTCAACTGACAAAATAAATTTTAGGGCTTTCTAAAGCCCGACAGAGGCTAATTCTCCGTCCCTAACTGCAACGTCAGTCCGAGCTCAAGCAGCGGCATGAGCATCGAACGGTCTACTAAACTGTAATTTTGTAAACCATAAGCATAATCAGAAACAAGCGAATGAGCGAATCCTTATGATTTCGCGGTAAAGTTTTACCGTGGTCAGCTCAGGAAAATTCGACAGCCCTAACTCAAAAGTGAGAGGTCATGAAAAACATGGACGAGAGGCGTCCATCAGTGATTTGTCTTACCTATGACCACGGGGAATCGGAATGACTTCGACTTTGGTGCCTATAATTTCGTACCCTCCGTGCAATCGCTCGAAGCGTCCAAAACGGAACTCGACTTGAGGAGGTTGGTCTATTGACATGTAAAAGTGTAGAAGCTGGGCAGGGGAAGGTGAGACTTTCACCTACGGGCGTCGCCTCAACCTTGTAGACCAAGGTCAAGCTATGTTCCATGAAATTTGTCTTTTGGTACTAATCGGGTCCTGTTACATCTGGGGAAAATAAACCCCCAATTTCTCAATTCTCCTCCTAACTTACAGCAGTCGATCCGGGACAGCTATCGCTAGTCCCCTTCCGCGAGACGGAAGATGTCTGCGCGGGTCCTCCGGTCATCGATCTCCATTCCAAACTCGCAGAGCGAAAAACACAAGAAAGCGAAAAATGTTACAAAATAATACTAGCAAACTCAAGCGTCGGAGCCGGTCAGTAGAGTCGACCGAACTCCGCGCTGCCGAAGTCAGACTGATTCGAAGAGACGACGCGGTAGTCGTCGCTTCAAAATTTTCTGCTGTGTTGAAGCATGGCGATTTTGTCGCCATCCAATCGGCGACGTTCTCTTGACGCCCACTTTTTCGAGGTCAAACCCGGGCGCCCAATCGAAAAATTCCCCAACTTTTATTTTTGACAGCTATCGTAAACCCTGGGACCCCTTTAGAGAGAGTCGGCTTCAATCGAAATTGCCGACATCAAATTTGAACCCTCCGATTACTCGGAGGTCGACCATCTGTGAGTTTTCTCCCAAAATCTCCGATTTTACCCCATCTGTAGTCCCAAATTCTTGTCAGAAACTTGTCGAAAACTCATTACTCAGATCTTATAAAGCTCTTACCTAACTTAGCTTGGACGTTATCCCCCAAATGTCCCACAAAAGCTGCTAAATCACCCGTCAAATTTTCAAAATTTTAAATCTTTTCCCTTTATAAAATACTTGGAATAAGCTTGGATGTGTCTTTTCGGTGATCTGGTCCTCATCCATCAAATCTTTTCCCCCAGCTAACTCGCCGATTAAAGCCAAATTTCTGCTATTTAGCGAGTTAGCTGCCTCATCCATCACTTAATTAAGCTGATTTGGAGGGCATCTGGGGCTAAATTTTACCACCCTATCCATGGATAAACGTGCTAACATTGCACGTTTATATGTTGGCTTACAAGATAAAGCCAAACATTCCTATCATTCCAAGCTAATGGCTTTTCTAGCTAAATTTCAAATATCCCGACAGGACGTCTTTAGACGTCCCGAAAGGGGGGGAACCTAAGATGGGAATGAGCTGATTTCGCGACCTGGGACGCAGCACATTCCTACGTATCCTCTGAACTATCCGGGGTCCTATTTGGGAACTCCCGGAGCTCGTGGGAGGGCCCTAAACCTACCCCCCGTCTCTCCTAGTCCTATGTGTCCAGTCCGTCCGTAAAACTCACAAATTTAACAGAATTTTGTACGTCCTGTCCCTACATGTCCTGTTTTTTGTGTCGTCTTACATACTATATACATATATATATATATATATCTATATCCACAAACACATATACATACAATACTCATGAGCACACATTACACATGAGACACACAGGCGACCTGAGCGACAGAAAGGTCGCTCAAGTTCACACTAGAAACACGCAGAACCACAACAACAACGACAACAACAACAACAGCAACATCAACACAACAGCACAGCAACACACACACATATATATACACATATACAATCACGGCGACAGCAGCGACGACAACCGACCAAAAGAAGTCGGTTAGAGAGAGTGGGAAAGAAAAAGAAGAACGAAAAAGAAAGGCACGGGAAGGGAGTCGGGACAGGGGGTCCCTGAGGGAATTTCGAGGGGCTGGGGCGAAATTCGGTCCCAGGACGAAGAACGGGGCCGAACGATACCAAACATGAGGGGGGTAGACGCAGTGGCGGGTCGGGACCCAGTTTTGGGTTCCGACATGTATTAGCATGCAGGGATTCAGCGGGCTCTCCCGCTCTAACGGTTGGGCGGAGCGACGCCCGCCGGGCATCGTTGAACTCGCCTTGGGAAGGCGATTCAAACGAGGGGTGTTTTCCCTACCTTAACGGCAGCGGGTAGAGGGGCGCTAAAATCACGACTGTTAAAGACCGTTAAAGAGAGTGTCGGCAAAAAGTGGGGGCGCATTTTCGGCCGTCCCGGGTTAACGGGGCGACGGATGGAGACCCGCCGGGCATCGTTGAAGATGTCTCGACGCGACGAATGCAATGAGGGGTATTATGCCTACTTTTGAGTCGGGGTTAACTTTTCGGTCGGTTTGTACCCACTTGCAGTCGGCATGCCAAATTGGGGGGGCACATTATCGGTCATAAGGGGCTAACGCAAAGTCGGACAAAGACCCGCCAGATATCGTTGTGCTCACCAGGAGCGGGCGAATAAAATGAGGGGTCGCATGAGCACATTTAGGGTCGGGGGTCAAATACGGAGTTGGTACAAAACAAGCGGAATTTTATGTTGAGTTTCCGTAGTACGGTATAAGACAGGGAGGTGAGTAATCTAGCGGCGGAATAACTGGTCGGATCGAGACCCGAATGGCCTCGCCAGATGCCTAGACGGGTGGATTACCTGGAAACACTCGTACGTTCACTCACTGGTCCGATGGTAACCAGCAAACCCAGTTGTTAGCATGGTGATCAGGCAAATTTGGGCTTCAAAGGGTGCTATGAAAAGGAAGGCTTTGGTACGGTGGGGCGGAAAAAATAGATACACCAAATCACGAAGGTCACGCAGTACACATATATATGCATAACTATATTTCCATATAGGCCTAAGTTAAGTCCGCTCGGAACCATGGTCTCCAGCCAAACCTAGCGTAAGTATTGGCTGTTAATTGGATGGTTACCTGTTTGTCCCTAAAATATCTCAGGAAATCCTCCAGCAATTTGTGATGTCGTGGGCTCTTTCGAAAGCTCTAAAAATTCTCTACCGAAAAGTACTCGGGGCATTTCCGGTAAATCTGAACCGTTGGACGGTTACGGGCCGATAAACAGGCCCGAGGTCCGTGATTTCCGAATAATCGGAAACTACCGTAACCCATTTGTTTCAGCTTACTTTTGCGACCATTAAGCTATGGTTCGCTCAAACCAGGTAAACTTGATGGTCTTGATTCTGATCACTTCCCTTCCCCTTAGATTGTCAAAGGCCTCCTATTCCCGGACGGTCGGAATTTTGAAATTTCTCTGGTGAAATAGGGAGAAGTAGCCGAGTTCCGTTCAAGCTTGCCCGTTCAATCCTATCAAAGATTCTATTACCTTCCTCATCCTCCGAAAGTTAGACATCTGGCCTACGTCGATTCTCGCTGGGCTCACTTGAGCCTGTCCACATATGCATAATTAATTATACAATAAATGGTACGGTGACAAAGGTTATGACAAGGTTATATAAATGACAAAAAATAGCAGTGACAAAACATAAAACTACGCAATACAATCATCGACCACCATGGCACCATGCAACACCTGAATACTTCATTCCCGTAAGCTTGGTCTGGTTCGATTTGAGGTGCGTTTAAGCACTTTTGACGCCGAAATCATGAAAAATAACCGTAACGGGCCGGAACGAGCCTGTTACATCTCTTATATTTTTGAATGGAGATTTTCGGACTTAATTACTCGGGTTGGAAGCAATTTCCTCTGTTGTCCCTATAATGAAAATTTTCGCCTATAATGGGGTTTCCGACGACTAAGACCCCTTTCAAAAAGGCTCGTGCCTGGTTTTGAAGCATAAACTATGCTCTACGACCATAATAAATTAGTCCCTATATACAGATAACCTGATGAGATATGGTACTTGAAAATTCCGGTTTCCTAGTTTAATTTATTTTATCGTCGAGATGTCTTATTACCATCGTTGGTCCTAGTCGCACATCGTGCTCCTGGCCTAATAACTTTTACAGTTGGTTGCTTTTGGAAAGTTTCACGTTTCCGCCAAATCCTCCTTAAGCCTGAAAAGTCCTCCTCTTATATTTTTAAGGGGGCGAAAAGGACTTTACACTAGGTCTTGCAAGAAATTTCCGCCTGGTCGAAAAGTCGCTTTGTTCAATTATTCTTGCCGTGGTGCCATGGTATATATATACAAACATACAAATGAAATAATCAATATCACTCCAATATAGGTTATAAAATACGACATAGGTACATTATTGGTACATGTTTAGGTAATCAAAATCTCCGTATTATACATCCCGTTCAGGTTTACCGCAGGTATCTTCGGCGGTTCGTTGCGGCAAAGCAGAGACACAAAAAAACCCACAAAATTCAAGCAGTCAACGATCGCCTGGTCATATCGGGACTTCCTGCTTATTGTCCCAATCCCCACTATTGGGTGCTAGGTTTCGTTGAACCCATTTGCGGAGATATTCGATATAGGGTTCGGCCACTTTGGGCTCCATGCTTTCGCTGCCGTCGGTGATGGTCTCCCAAGCATCCGATTCGGTTAACTCGGGTGGGTGGTCTGGCATCGACGATTTCCGCATTCTATCGGGGAACTGCCATTTTATGTCCTGAAACAGTTGGGTAAATTCGTCGTGCCATTCGACAGTATTGTCCTGTCCGATGTCCCAATGTGGAGGTGGCGGGGCAATAATTGCTCGGGCTCCATTACTAAGTAGATAGTCGAATGAACAGATATACCGGCGCACTCGACGCATCACTTTACTGGGCGTGTCCAGCAAACGGCCTTCATGCGGCTTCGTTCGTAGGGCCGCTTTATATCCGCCAAGAATCATGACGGTCCTAGTCTGCGGCGTGGCGATGCACGTCGCCAGCCGAACCAAGAATTGCATGGTGGCTCCTGGCCATGCCAGGGCGAACCACCCTTTTGATGCGGCCATGTTGACCAAAGGCGCCGCTAATGAGTCGCCCAAAATCAAGACCGTTGGCCAAGAGGCGACGTCGTGACGGAGGAAGGATCGAACCTCCTCCAATAGGCGGCCCATGACATTGTGACATGGTCGCGGCCGTTTGCCGAATTTGATGTCCTCCGGCCCTAGGCCAATTCCCCAAAAGGAATCGGATCTATTTGCCTCGAGCAATTGAGCGTATCCGGTGGCGAGTAGGGTGTCCCTGAATCGAGGAATTTTGAACTTTTCCAGTAGCACCGTCCGCATGAGGTGAGGGAGTATTGGGCGGAGGCGCTTGGTTGTCTCTGGATCCAGGAACTTTTGCTTGTTCCGTCGGGAGATGGCCTTGACGTCTCGAGCTCCCAGTTTCAGGTCTGAAATATCTTGTTTTGCTTGCTCCTCGTCGAATAAATAGGTGACGAGGAGCTGGTAGCCTTGCTCCGTCGAGGCGTATTCGATGGGATATTGTTTTATTGTTTGGCTCAACGGAGCCATGTTGGAGAGTTCCGGCCAGTGTGTGCCTTTGGACAGGAATGTTTCGATTGGCGCTCCATAGTTGATGGTGTAATATGGCACACGAGGTTGCGGAAGTTGCTCCATATCTTTGAATGATTTGGTGATTCCTGCAATAGTATTCATCGCCATTAGTGGCGGCTCTTGAGGGAGTTTGGTGGCGGGAGCTCGAGTTTTCTGGGGTGTTTCTCGAGTGATTTAAACGTTACAACCGTCGCTCGCGAGGCGGTTGTCTCGGAGGTCGGACCACTTCTAGTCCGATATTTTCAGATCGTAATTGTCTTTGTCCACTGTCCTCGTCGGGTTCCAAGTCCGGATGTGCGGATAACATGTCCTCGATGTCCTGTTCATCAAAGATGTCCCTAAAAGGTTCAAACATGTCGTGCCGTGCACGAGCACTACCAGATGGATAATCCATCGGCATAACAGGGTCACGATGTCGAGTCGGTGGAGCAAGGGGTATAGTCCGTCGAGCTGGTGTCGTAATTTTAGGTTCCAATCGTCGGGTGTCCAAACGTGGTATTACGACTCGGGCCTCTTCTCCGTATGGTATGTATTCGTCATACTAACGACAACGGTCCCTGGCTTGCCTATGTGGTTGCCTTCGGGAGCATATGATGAACTCGACGCTACATAAAACGGAACATTTACCCAGTCAACAACCGTGCTATATTGTGCCTTTAGAAAAATTCCATATTATTTTTCATTCACAAAATTTACAAAATTTCATAAAAATTTAAATAATTATAAAAATCCAAAAACAACAAAAATTTATAAAATTCCAAAAATTCTTTTATTTTTACTTTTCACTTATTTTTGTTTTGTCATAATTCTTGTCATTTATTTTTGCTCATAATAGTTACGTGTACTGCCATAATAGCGTTGGGTTTCCAAACTATTGGAGCTTTCATATATATATTTGATGTTACTTGTCATATTATTTGCCGTTACTTGTTATTCATATTTGTTATTACTTGTTTTCAGGTTGTTGTTACCCATGCCGGGACGTCATGGGCTTACTAAGGGGGGTGTTGGGGCTGGTGCCTTTTTCACCACAAAATTTTTCTTTTTCTTTTCACTTAAGGCCGCCCCCCACGCCGCCCTGGTATTCCCTGTCGCCCTCGGCATGGCATATGAGCGTAATGTGTACGTATAAATATATATATAACTTGTTATATATAATATAAAACTAGCTATGTATTTACCTATAAATATATAAAATATATTATATCTAATAAAATCCCAAAATTCACCCATACCCATAAATTACCCAAAACCCAAATTTCATACTTAAAAACCTCCTAAAACCTATTCTTTCCTTTTAAATATCACATTTCCCAACCCATATCCCATATTCACCCACCTTCTCCTTCTAAAACCAAAATTCTACCCAAAATTCATTTTTCTCCTTTTTCCTACTTTTTCAACCAAAATTCGAACCCCTCCCTCTCACCCAAATCTACACCAATCTCCCTAAAATTTTCATATCTTTTTCCCATCACTACCCCTAACCACATATTAAATCCCCTCCTTCCCCTTCTTTTTATTTCCTATAAATTCACCCTTTCCAAAAATATTCTTTTTCTCCCCTTTCTCATACTTTTCAAACATCCCCCATTCCCTCAAAACTCAACCCCCATCCCCTAAATTTTAATATCCTTTTTCACTTACCACCCATATTCATATATCTACCCCACCCCTTTCCCACCTCTTTATTTTCCATAAATTTCCACTTTCCAAAATTCCCATTTTCCCCCAACTTTTCACATTTTACAAACATCTCCTATTTTCTAAATACTTAACCCCCACTCCTCAAAATTTAAATACAAATTCCCCTACCTACCCCCTTCACCATATTAAAATTTCACCATCCCTCTTTCTATACTTTTCTCAAACCATACCCCAACTTTCCACTCCTTTTCTCCTTATAAATTTCTCATTTAAATTCCTTTTTAAATTTTAAATAAATATATAATATATGTTATTATATTCGCGGCTAGCGCGTGTTATATAAATATGATATAAGGTGTTGTTATTCTCGCCGATTGGGCGTCTCGCATTTGTATACATGGTTACTCATTTATTCATTGTTGTAGAGTGAATTTAATAATGATGTAATTAGTAGTGATATAGTTATGATTATTAGTTTCGGTTTGGTTGTTAATGACCTAGCTAATGTAGGGACTATGTCATAATTAACGTTACGTGTCGTTCTAATGAATATAGTATTAATGTTTAATTCGCTAACTGTTGCGTTTGGATGTCGACGAGTTCATTATTATGTAATAATGGTGTTTTGATTAGTTCGAATTTGACGACCTAGCTAGGGCCTGCAATGCGTACAGTGAGATTTCGTTTGAATTTAATATATAGTGTTTTTGCAATAGACAGTTCTCGATTTTGAGTTTTTGGTTCAGATTACGAGTGTAGGATGATTGATTTTATGGAAGGGATGGCTATTAATGTTCGGCCTATTCTAAACTTTAAAAGTACCGATCGTTTCTCTATCGTCTTACAGTCAACCCGGTCGGCTCGTGCGTGGTTCTACGAAGGTGCTGAACTTCTTAGTTAGCGAGTTTTCTCGATTTCGATTTAATCGTTAGCATATGCTGTGCATGGGAGTTAAATATAAGAGTGGAGTGCGTTAAATTCAATTGCATTCAGCAGCTCATTGGTTAGAGATACATTGTGCTACCGGTTTTATGCGAGTTTTGCTCGGGTTTAACTTTATTGGCTGCTAACAGCGTGTCATAGCAATACCTTGATCAGCGACTAACCCTGTCAACAACCTCATTGATTACTGGTTGCTAACTAAAGTTGTGTATGTACGCGGAACAGTGAACATTGGCGTTAAAATTAATTTCGTGATAGCTTAACGACTTACTCGGCTTAGGAAAGCATCGTCAGTTAATCTAGTATCGCGTGTAGCACTTGGACAAACTGAACTATTTATATCTGAAATTTTTCGCTATACAGTGTCGATTCAAAAGAATCTGGATTTTTATGCGATATTACGGCTAAGAAAGTTTGATTGCGTGAGAGCAGTTCGAAAGTGATCAATCGTTTAGTATACGGATTTTCCGGATGGTAAACGTGTTGTGTAATACTTGTGTTTTATTTGCGTTATTGGTATACTAGCGGAACGCCATTGCATAGGAGTTTCGATTCGGAATTAAAGAGAGTTAATGCTTTAGTTGAACGCTCCCGTTCACCCGCGTTATTTTTACTAGAACTAGTGAAATCGACTTAGTCGTCGAAGGTCTCAGCCCGAATCGGCACTACGTGGCATTATTGAATAAACAGTTATTACTATCCGGCTATTATTGGCATCTCGAAAAGAGCGTAATAAAGGTGTTTTGGTAGGTGCTGAGCTGTTAAGGCCGTTGAAGCATTCCCACACCAGGAACCAATAGAATTTGTCATTCACCACTTTACTGGTTCGCCCAGACCACGATCTCGCATACCCCAGCTACTGGTAAATTTATTGGTGGACTAACTTGTATATTTCGTGTGTTATAGTAGCGCCTGGGGGTCGGAGCGCCGCGTAAGCACGATTCTACACGCCATAGAAAAAGATTAAGCTCCGACAGGGAGGTGTTTGAAAATGTAAAAAATGAAGAAAATGGGAATTTTAGAAAAATGTAAAATTTGTAAAAAGTAGAAAGAGGGGAAAGGAGTGCGTTAAATATGTGAATATGTAGGGAAAGGGAAAAGGATATTAAAATTTGGAGTAAATTGGTTAAGTTTTGGATGAGAGGGGTAGTTTGAAATTAGGTAGAAAAAGTGGGAAATTGAGAAAAAGTGGAATTTTGTTTAATTTTGGTTTTGATGAAGGATGGCGGGTGAATATGGGATATGTTATAGAAAATAGGGTGTTTGAAAAGAAAAAGTGTATTTTAGATAGTTTTTAAGTACAAAATTTGGATTTTGGGGTATATGAGAATATGGGAGAATTTTATGATTTATATATATAAGTTTTAATAAATTTTATACACATACGATATAAGTATACATAGCTAGTCGGTAAGTTTATTTAACGAGTACCGTAAGTTATAACGTCGCAATTACTGCGTTTGTGAACCAATTCAAGGACGACAGGGAGTACCAAGCGGGAGTGGAGACCAGCCCCGGTATTTTAGTAGAAAATTGAAAGATTTGTAGAGGTGAAAAAGGCACCAGCCCAGACAGCTAAGAAACCTTCGGTCCTAAAGAACATTAATTCACGATAAAAATACAATGTGCGCTGTAACATCACTGAACACAACTCAGCGGACCAATCTATTGTCTGGGGTTTCCTATGCTAGGTGGGGTCCCAACCCCTTAAAACTGGGTTTTTCATAATTTTATTTACTTACCGCTCCCCAAAAAGTTCTGTTTTGAAACTTTTAATTTTGATTACTAAAATTTTATTTCTTAACTTAAGCTTAACTTAATTTGCATATTTTTCATTCATTCCTAAGCTTAGCTAACTTACTTTCAGTTTAGTTTTAGTTTTAATTTACTCTGGTTCTTGAGATCGAGCTGTACGGCCGGGTCGTTCTCAGATCAACTTGTTTACATGTTTTTGTAACGATTTTAATTTTTATTGTTGTTTACACCATAGGATTACCTTGCTAGTGCCCTTCAGCACTATCTTATGTGGTTTATAACGCATTGGGACCTGCTTATTGAAATGTTGTCTTTATGATAGGTTATGTTGAGAAACGGCACCGGCTTCGTATCTTGTGGTTTTCTTTTGTCTTATTAGTTGGAAGCTGGAAGGAGTTACTTGCAAAAAACTGCGATCCGAATAGCGGTGATACAGAGATCGTACAGCCTTGGCGGATTGAATATATGCTAAATGAAGACCTATTCTCGGCTTCCTGCGTAATTCTATGCGAAAGGAAACGCCTATACTCTGGTTTCCGGTACATCTGTCACAGCTTGAACGGAGTAGTGCCTAATCCTGGATTTTAGTTAGTGAAGTGTCGTGTTAGGACAATTATTGACAGAGAAGGCGCTTAGGTTAAAGCTTCACACATAGGTATCTTAGAATTTTACTATTTTACCTTAATTATATTAGTTTCCCAACTAAGAACATAGGTTCTATAACTTTTTTATTAAGAGTTACGCTGTATTAGCTTTGTCGGGGCCGACGCCTTTTTCACACTCAAAAATTCTCCAATTACTACTAAAAATTAGGCCGGCCTCCACTCCGGGCTGGGCACGCCTCGTCGTCTTTGGTATGGTTTATAAACGCACTGAGTGCTAAATAATATGTATGGAACTTGTCAATAAAAATTGGCCACTAGCTATGTAATTATTGTATGTATATAAAATATATTAAAACTTATGTATTTTCTAAAATTCAACCATACTCTTGTGTACCCCAAACCCTAAATTTCTTACATAAAATTGTCCAAAATACTCTTTTTCTTTTTAAACACCCTATTTTGTAAAACATATTTCATATTCCTCCACTTTTTTCCACTATAACCAAAATTTCCCCGAATTCCACTTTTTCTCAATTTCCCACCTTTTTCGACAAAAATTCAAAGTACCCTTTTCCCCCAAAGCTTAACCAATCCCGCTCAAATTTCCATATCTTTTTCCCACAACTATACCTATATATATTTAACCCCCTTCCTTCCCCTTTTCCCATTTTCTATAAATTTTCCTTTTCTTAAAATTTCTATTTTCCCCCAACTCTCATATTTTTCAAACTTTTCCTATTTACTCAAAACCTTACCCATATTATCAAATTTTAGTGTCCGCTTTCCCGAACCCTATAAATTCATATATCTTACACACTCCGTTTCCCGTCTTTCTATTTTTTATAAATTTCACATTTTTCTAAAATTCCAACTTTCCCATTTTTCAAATATCTGTCATTTTATCAAAACTTAACTCCTACACCTCAAATTTGTAATACATACTGCCCTACCTACTCCCTTCATCATATTAAAATTCTACCCACAACCTCTCTCTACTTTTCCTAAACTCAATCCTACTTTTCTTCAAAATTTTGCTTTTTCAAATTTTCCATTAATTGTTCTCAAACCTATCATATATAGTACATATATTATGTACTAGGACCAGTTCTGGCCCTAAGGGATCCCAGCTGCACCACCATTGCCCTCGGTGTGGTGCCCGGAGAACCCCGGCTTCTACGACTCCCCGGTGATCTATGCGATGACCTAAGGGAACCGCTTAGCTTAGCAGGCTGCCGGCGGTTTAACTAGGGTGTTCGGCCTGGCCCCTATATCGGCCCACGTATCTAGTGGTATGAAGGTCCCCTGAGGGAGAGTCAACCCCTAAGCCTGCTCACAGGTAATAAGGCTGACTCGCCTTTCCCTCAATCCTATATAAATCCTTGAACCTAAATGGTGGTGAATTTTATTTTTATTTTGATCCAGGGCTATTAACAATTTCTAAATGGGTAAAGCCTGATTTGGTTTACGGGACTACCTAAAGGTCGTATTCGGTTGCGATTCTGATTATTAAACTGCCAGGTAGCGAGCCAAATGGAGACTTTGTCCTCTCTTCTCTTTGCAAGGGAACTCCTAAATCGGCCTGAACATATCGCTAGGTGATTTATTGAACACTCGAATATTTTATTCATGTACAGCATATGCATTCATGCGCTTATGAATATATGCAATTTATTTACACAATTGGCAAGTCGGGTACCGCGCAGGGCACCCCGTTGTGAATTCAAACAGTGAGGTGAATCCTAATCAGACCCCCGATGGGAACGTGAAAAGTTCTATTCAGCTTGCGCTTACACTTTATGCCCCAGGGACCGTGTTACCCGCCTGACAGTACACAGGTGTAAACTTTCCTTGTCGACTTCTTTGTCTACTTTGCCTGTAAAATACTCTATGCTACCATTGTTAAACACTCGTTTCAATCCGTATTTCATCCCGGTGAGGACCGTTCACTGAGTCCGGATGCCAGCTGCTGATCTCCAGAATTGATATTTAATTGAAAAAACCTGCCTGCGCCAGGGTCAGATAAAAAACCGGGGTCGTCGTCAAAAGGGGAAAGGCGCCGCCGCGTCTCCCGGACTTTACTTGCCCTTTTTGAATTTGGAATATTTAATTTGACGCGAAAACAGGGCGCTCTTTAAGACCCCCGTGTCTAAAGGGGTTGTGGGTCCGCGCCAATGATTTTATTTCCATGGGAAGCTTGGGGACCAGTCGTTTGTACACTTCTCAGGGCCGACGCTCAACCTACGGGTGCGGTCACGAGAATTTATTTAGAATTCGACTCAGCTATACATCGCAGCTGGCTCCGTCTCGCTTCCTCCGAGTGCCTTTGCTTCAATTGGAGGTCCGCAGTCATTTACAAGCTTGAATAGAGCGCACGCTGCTGCGCCCTCGGCGAATTGCTTAGTTTGAGTACCAAAAGCCAAAAGACGGCAGTGATGGTTTTGAGTTTGAAAACACCTCGGATACCCCTGCATGGTTAGAATAGTAGATTTGCAAAATCGTGAGAAGTGGGGAAAACAACGCACGAAAGGTCCTGATACGTCACTCCCTATGGAGCAGCCGTATCGACCCATCGATAGTTGGTCCATTGTAAAAATACGTGACGGAGTGCTCTACCGTGTCTAAACGGCCTGAGACCCGTCTGGATTTTCGGGGTTGATTGACTGAATTTTTGTTCGGAGCGGAACGAATCTCAGAGTAGAGGCTCGAATTTCTGGGGCTAGCGTCAGGGGCTCCGTTCTTTATTTCTTTAAAGTGCTTCCTGCGTGCAAATGACTGCGTCCGTCCCGATCGGACCGCTCGCTCTACTTCCCCAATACTGGGTCTTTAAATCGTGTGACCTGGGGTTGTCCTTGTAGATTTTCCTATAACTTAGACTTGACTCAAGCCATGACTTCGAGAGCTAGCGCGGATGGAGCACGAGCGGAAAGAAGCTCCATTGTCTCTTGAGGGTCGTTGGAAAAATTAGAATTGTTTTAGAATGTTAATTTGCGGCGGGGTCCTAAGCTGTTTGATGCAAATTATTACAGTCTTCTACCGTGTCTAAATGGCCTGGAAGACTGTGTTTTTGAGGAGACTTGACAGGAACGCTTACGTGAAACGCTCAGGGATTAAATGCTCGTAATTTTGACGGGGTAGCCTAGCACTGACTTACACTTATGCTCTATTCTCATCTGCCTTAGCGGCTGCCCCAGGTCAACACGCTACTAGTTTCATATTTTAAACACCTTACCCGTCCCGTGTCCCTGTGTCCTTCCCCCCTTCCTGTGTACTTCTTATCCCCTTGACCCTTTTACGTCACTAAAATTTGCCCCTCCGGGTCTAAAACAAAATGGCGACCCGGCGAGCGGGGAACCAGTCGAGGATCTCAATTTTGCGAGCAATTTAGCGTCCAATTTTCTCGAATTTAGTGGAGCTGCATTTACGGGTGCGCGGAGCATCAGTCGGACGCGCCAGCACCCGCAAAGGCAGCTCGCGCTCGTGAAGTTTTGAAAGCATGGAAAATGCCCCAGGAGGACTTCCACCCTGTGCTACACAGTAGGAGCCTCCTGGGCAAAACTCAAAAGCCAAAAGGAAAAGCCAAACTCAAAGCGAAAATATGAATTAAATAAAATGCCCGGGCGACAACCGCCACGAGCGAAAAGAAAAACGGCCGTCTATGCGGCTTCTCTACTCGACTGGTCCCGACGCTGCGTCGGGCCTTTTCCTTTTATACCCCGTCAATCCCCATTAATCTCTGGTCCCCTTTAGGCCTAGTAGAATTTTAAAAATTTAAAATTCAAATGCAGCTAGACGTCACCGTACATATATATATAATATATATAGAGCACAAAACAACGCGAAGAAAACCAGCCTTGAGCTATAAATGGACATCGTCGCTGGGCATAATACGAGCAAAACAACTGTCGCCAGACATAATATGGGCAGAGAACACACACATCTAACGAGCAGTGGCCGAAGGGTGCCAGCAAAGCAGAAACCTCGCGCTGGTCGGCGAGCTGCTTTTACAATAGAAAAATATACGAGCGCTCAGGGCGCTCGATTTGTATCACGATTTGAGCCTATGGTCAATGATTGCGAACTAACGAAAAACAGTAGGCGGCCGGGGGCGGGGTCAGATCCATGCCCTGGCTGGTCGCCTACTGATGAATTTTAATGTATCTCCCATAGGTGGCCTGTTAGAGGCCGTTTTAGGTGGCGAAAACGGAAGATTTTGGTGTCCTGGGAGGGTTATCGGGGTCCTGCTCGGACCGGTTAAGTTAGGTGGCCCCGGTTTTCAGTGAGATAGTTAGGGGAGTCCGCGGAGGTGTGGAGACCGAAAAATTGGGGAGTTTTGGCTGTTTTAAACGGGATTTTGGTCGTTGAAAATTGGGTGTTTAAACGCTTAGTTGAGTGTCCGTAAGTACTTATGAGGAGGAGATAAATTGGCCCGAACCCACAATTTACAAACCTTACAGGTCCCTTATGACAATTAGTTAGGCCCGCTTGGCCTTGACTGCCTGAAAAATAGAAAAATTTTAACTTTTAACGCACTCCCTGAAATTGAGGTTTCCGCTAATTTAGTCCAGATTTTCTCCTATTAATTTGATGCTACCCTTCACTTCGCGATTCGATTAAGCCACAACTGCATGCCAGAACAGGCCTCCGAAAGTAAAATTTCGCGTTTGCCTTTGATAAAGATTCTGCACGATGCCCCGACCCAATCTGACACGCAGTATGAGCAAAACCTTTCACAATCCCGCGAGTAAAATATCAACTAACAACAAGATTATAATGTTACTGTGGCCGCGCACCGGGATCGACCTTGGAGCACCGACTCGGTGATGTTGAAAATGAAGGCGTCAAAATTTCGTCCCCATGTCCCCGGCCCATCCGAATGCGCAACCACTTTCCGCAATACGTGGTACATTATAGTAATACATTTGATGTAATCATTAAATCCATTTGGGGCCGACCGGATACCATAATTATTATTACGATTGTTCTATTTTGGTGCCAAAATCACCCCGTGCACCTCGGGCAAGTGGAGCGTGACAATACAGTAGGTTATAATCATAGTACATTTTTATTTTTATAATAACGAAACGTTAAATAGTACACAGTACAATGATCCGGTCACGCTCCACCGGTATCCGATCGCCCATCCCATGACGTTTGCCCCGTATTTTGACCTGAATTTTGGATATTTTCTCCCTCTTATATATCCTGATAAAATCCCTAAAAATCTCTGGCTGTTACATTATATATGTTATTATTATCGCGCATAGCGCGTACAATACTAATACGGTACGGAATACCGTTTGTCTTCGCCGATTTGGCGTAGTATATATTGGTTAATATTGACTTGTTTTGATATGGTGATTTCGAATTTTATTAATATTATTATTATGATGGATAATGGAGTCAGCTGTGCTTATCGACGTGGCGTTGTTCGAACGAAGTCTTATATGCGGGATTTATGAAGTTTTCATGTTCTTTTTATGTTCTGTTTTGGAGAGCGTTGTTTGCCTAGTAAAGGAACGTTATGATTAACAAGTGGATTATGTTTTAGAGTATTCATAGAAGACCCAGCTAATCGATTCGGTGAAACCTACTTAGTTAGGAAATAATGTGTAGTAGAATCTTGTTCTCACTTATTGCAACGAAACGGTTGACGTCAGACTCATATTCACACGTTGACAAAAATGAAAATAAATATTAATGGTTAATTATTTAACCACACGTCCATAGTTTTGTCTCTTGGCGTGTTATCATTTAGTGGTGCTTTTCACTACCTGCTTCAGTTCTGGTTTGGAAGAAATCGACTGGTTATCGTTCAACGTTGTTGTAATGAAAATGAGTGAGAAAGCGGCAGCACCGAACACTATGCGTGATGGCGGTACGTGAGCCGTGGAGCAACGTTTCAAACTTTCCAACACTCTCAGCTAAGACTATATGTTCCGGCAGACCGTTCTGTGTATCAACCACACGCTGAGGAAAAAAGTGGTGACGACAGTCTAGTGGAGCGGTGTTACACACGCGAAGCTTGAGGGGATGTTGACGGGTGCCACCAACAGGAGCTAATGTAAATAGCCGAGTCCAATCATAATCGACAAAACCGTGCAACATTTTGTAGACCATGATAACATCAGCTCGTAATCTTCGCCGCTCTAGTCTTTGTAGACTTAACCATGCAAGTCTATCATCATAGCTAAGATGCCGAATACAACGAATCAGTTTGGTGGCCCTGCGTTGCACGCTTTCGATAAGCACTACATCACGACGATAATAAGGATTCCAGGCGCAACTGGAATTGTCGAGCTTTGATCGAACAAGAGCATAGTAAAGTGTCAGAAAACTCTTTTTAACCCAAAACTTCCAAGTTCGCGGCATTAGTCGAAGAGTTTTGTATGCGCACAATGTGTTGATGGTTTCAGAGAATCGGTGATTTTGACGCCCAAGTCGGATATAGCATTTAGGCAAGGAATTGCTTCATTAAGCACTGTATAATTACACTTAGGGTTATGGTAGCCGAAGTGAATCGTAGCACATTTTCTCACATTAAAATCGAGAAGCCAGTCGTCCGCCCATCTCAATATGGATTCTAAGTTGCATTGAAGACCTAAACAGTCGAGCCAGTAAAAACACTTACGGATACGCTGCACAAGTTTAGAGTCATCGCCGAACATCCATACCTCGCTAAATACGGACTTGTTAAGGTCGTTGGTGTAAAATAAAAAAAGTACTGGCCCCAGTACCGACCCTTGGGGCATTCCGGACTTCACAGGTACGATTGGCGATGTATTACCATTGACGACTACAGCTTGCGACCTTCCTTGGAGAAACGATCGAATCCAACTTAGCAGCGGATCATCAATACCATAGCCTGCTAGCTTCGTGAGTAAGCGATTGTGCGGTACGCGGTTAAAAGCCTTTTTAAAATCTAAGTACACACTATCAAAGGAATCCCTCTCGTTCACAATTCTAGTCACTATATTAAGATAGTCGATGAGTTATAGTTCTGTCGACTTTTTAGGTACAAAACCATACTGATTATAAAACCACAACGAGTTGTCAATCGCATATTTCACAAGTTGATCGCATACAACTCGTTCCGTGACTGTACTGCAGCATGCGGTAAGGCTTATTGGGCGATAGTTGAATCTGCTGCCCCTGTTACCCGATTTCAGGATTGGAGTAACTAAGGCATGTCGCCAGTCTAGAGGTATTGATGCGGACATTATGGAAGCGCGAAAAAGCAAAACCAGATATGGAGACAAAGTTTCACTACATCGTTGAAGTACATAATTACTGATTCCATCCGGCCCTTCAGCACTAGTCGTTTTCGAACGTGTTATGGCACTTGGAACGTTATCATTATTGAAGTTAATATAATTCAACGAAGCTAGAGTACGTTTTATGGAAAAGTGGTGCGGTATCAATTGGTTTATCTATAAACACAGACTCAAAATATTCGTTGAGTATTGTAGCGGACTCTATTTCAGACGTTGCTGGTGTGCCATCTTCACGCAAAAAAGACCGAAGTACCAAAAAAGGGTTTTGTTACGCGCACTCATGTATCGCCAAAAAGACATTGGGTCATTATTGATGCCAAAAGCTTTTCGTAGCGCCACACAGCTCGCCTAGATTCAGTCTGCAACTGTTCACTCAGAAGCTAGAGACGGTTGTAGCACGCAGCAGAATAGTTGCGCTGGTACGACTGCAGAGCATTATTACGTAGTCGGATCTCCTCACGTAAAGCATTGTTCATCCATGGCACAGCACGATTATCGCGGGAACGTCGCATTGGAGCTACCTGGAGTATCGCGTTCAGTGTAATATTTTTAATATCGGACCAGACGTCAGCCACATCAGGTTTTCTTGATGTACCACGTGTAGCTAGATTAGTGGCAACAATAGTGTTTATTTCGTTCCAATTTACTTGCCATAAATTTAACTTGCGTTGACGTTTTGCTCGCTGGCTCACCCCAGAATAAAGACGCAGTAGAAAGGTCACCATTAAATGGTCACTGGTTCCTAATCCTGGTTCAACTTGCATACATCAATCATATTCTCTTCATTTGTAAAAACCAAATCAAGAAGGGCACTGCCACGCGTGGGCTGAGTTACATGTTGAAAAATTAGCGTCATTTATGCTGTTTACAAATAAGTCACAAGAGGATGGCCATGTATTATCACACCAATTTACCTCGGCGAAATTGAAATTGCCCATCAGAAGTATATGTGAATAAGAGCAAAACTGGATATTGCACATTATTTTGTAATGTTCGTTATTTTGTTCAACACTGTTTGATGGAGATCTATAAGCGCATATTATTAGAGCCGTGTCATTATTCCGTAATTTCAATTCGACTGCGGCAATGTCTTCATAGTTATAAAAACTAAATGCTGTGGGTGAAACAGGCTGATAATTCGATGCAATGTAAAGAAGAGCACCGCCGCCATGTGACGAGGACCGGTCTGCACGAAACATTGTAAATTTACGCAAGCACAACTCAGAATCAGAGATGCTTTGGCGACCCCACGACTCACAAACGTCAATCACGTCAAGTGTCCGATTTGCCACCATCATATTAAGCAAATACAACTTATTCATCAAACTTCTTGCGTTAAACATAATGCAATTCAAACTATCAAAATAAGTGTATATACTCGTTTGAAAATACAGGTAAAATGTTAGGTCTATTACAAAAGACATTGGTTGCAGGACCACAAAATTGTTTGTTAACGGTTAAAATATCATACGAAACAACAAATATCACTAAAAGAAAATAAGTTCAAATCTGTTGTCTGCCTAAAGGGGCAGCCCCAGAAGTAGTTATCCATATTTTTAGCACTCTTGTCAGTGACAACAAGACGACCATTTCGAACAAACGCCTTCCTGTGCGTATTATTGGAACGTTTGTGCGCTTCCATTGACTTTTTATCTGCTGCCATTTTGTATTTCGTGAGGTCATCTTGCACGCTAAGATGAGAAAATCTACTATTGTGAATTAGTTTTGTTTCTGACATAACCATTGCTTTTTGTGAAGAATCACTTTGACAGGACGTGGTTTATTGCCCTTTTTACCAACTCTCGCGACCACTTTTACACTTATATCATTTGATGGATTTAGTTGCAGAGTATGCAACAAGTCGTTTACCACTTTAGTATCTTCCGTTTTACGTATATTACCATCGGTGGCTGCGGATTACTCCATGTTAAATATCATTATGTTTGATTTTCTAAACTCTATTTCACGCATTTCACTAACTAGATCCATTCCAGTTATGCAGTCGAAGTGGAAGTCTCCAACTTTTCCACCCGTTTTATTAAATCATCGATTTTCGCAAAACACTCGGAAGTGCAACTCAGTATACTCTGAACCTTGGGTGCGCAATGAGAACAATCGAATGTAAACTGATTGCCAGCCTTGGCTAATTCATTTGCCATTGTCGTAGATACGCGAAAACAAACCCGGTGAAATGTTCGCGTACAGAATCGATACGAGATAGCAATGTCCCCATTTGCAACTTTGATCTTACGATCCGCCACTGTACAGAGAGGATCATAGCAGAGAATACTTGACGGATCAACGTCACTCATGGAGCGAGTACTTCGCTGGGATCGGTGCATTTCAGTCATTTTATGCAACAAATTACTATATAAATCAAAATTTGACCCTGAAATACGGATTAAACTATTATGGATGTAAGCTACTAAAAGTGCGAAGCGTGTTCATCACTGAAAGTGACGAATTTAATTCTGGGTTTACTCTGATTTTTAAACATAGTCAGTCTAAATAGCAACTCAGCTACAGCACTGGCATGTCACGGAAGGATTAATTTGTGGTAACTGGCTACGGACTCGTAAGATTCCTATGTTAATTGTTATTTGTTCACGTACTGTTACGGATCGTACAATACGGTGTTCCTAACATTGCGAATCCGTGGTGCTACGGATTTAGGTTTCTGCTAAGCGCGAGTGTTGAACGAATTTTATAAACTAGATATCAAATTTGATTTTCAACTTAAGCGAGTTTTGGAGATTGAAAATTGGCTATTGGAAATTGGCGCCTCGTCCTTCTGGGAAATAAATTTACGACCGTTGGCTGCTGTTTACTCAAAACAAGAAGAGCGTTATAAAGCCTCAGTAACGAATTACCGAGGTGTTAGCTGTTATATTTGCGGCTCATATAGTAGATTTGACTCTGAATTATCATAACTATTCTGGCACGCCAGACCACGACCTCGCGCGAGCCAGTTGTCCGTCTCAGAAGTTATTTGGTGGTCTGAACGATAATTGCATTGGAAACATTGTGTGTTATAGTAGTCAATGGGGGTTGGAGCGCCGCGTAAGCACGAAGTTACACCGCCGTTAAAGGTTAAGCTCCGACGAGCTTTAATAATTCTAGTAATATTTACAAATTTCGGCCTCAGGTGTCGGGTGAGGGGTAACCTGGTTGAGAGTACAGATGGGCTTCGAATAATTTAGTAGTTTTGATTGTTAGTCTGGCAGTCATCCAGCGCCCGCGAATCAGGTAATACGTCTTGAGAAGACCGGGCGAGTAAGGGGAGTGGATTCGAACGACCACAATCTCGAGTATCCCATAACTCAATTACCAGTATCGTCAACCATCCGGGGGCATACATTGAGCAAACTTCAACTATTCGGTAGTCGACCACTACTGCTTAATTCATCATAAGTAGCCTACCAACGTTCCGGGGGTGACTACAAACATAATATAACCGGCACTTATTAGCATAATTCTGGGGCTAAGGTTAAGGTAATTAATTAACCCTGCAGTCGGAAAACCATCCTGGGGTCGGTTGTATGAACTTACAAGAGCTTTAGTAACGTAATAGCTAACCTAAAAGTAACCGGTTGTTACTTAAAGCGCAACCATATTAATAAGAATCGTACTAGCGTAATTCTAGGAACCTAGGACAGGTACCCAGATAAACGTGCGTCGTCAACCATCCGGAGGCGATCGTACAAACCTCACAAGAAGCGTAATAGAACAGCACGTAATCTAAAGATAACGGTAGTAGCCTTAGGTACGCGCTGGTTTGCTTAGTGGTCGAAGAGTTGCCAGAATCAAACAGGTGTGAACGAGCCGATGTCAAAATTCGGTGATCAGTGAGCGTATTGGCGTAAGGATAGTGAGATCTAAAAGCTAAGAGCAGAGAATCTAATCATTCGCTAGTCGAATATTGAGTCACAGCGACGGGTCAACTTAGCTCATTAACGTGCCTTAATATTTTACCTGGTTCTGGAATAAACGTTGTTAGCTATGCGTTTGGTGTTTAAGTATCTGAGCCAGAGTGATAGAGCAGAGCAAGGTATACGCCGCAACGAAAAAGATAAGGCACAAATACTGATCACGCAAAGAAGGACGCGCGCCATATTTGTCCCACCGGCATTCTGCTGGCCACACCTCGAACCACACAATCTTTCGGTGACGAATCCCGTCCCCCTTTAAGTACCGATAGCCGAAATAAGGAAAATCCCTGTCCAACCCCATCCCACTAACGTGCATAAAATAGAACAACTATATAATCAAAGACTGAACTAAAACTAAAATTAGCACTTAAATGTAGGTTAGCTAACCTTACTATTGAGTTGAAATTTATGCAAATTAGGTTAAGATAGGTAAAAGTTTTATGAAATAAAATTTTAAGAAGAAAGTTTAAGGCAAAATTTTTAGGAATATTATAAATATTCCGCTAGCTACGTTATTAATACTGCATTATACAATCTGTACACAAAATAAAGTATAAATTTTTTAAACACTTTTAATTTATAAAATATTTCGACCGATAACAGCATGATCAGCTTTCGCTAGAGAAGGATTAAAGTATTTGTTATAAAACCGTTATTTTATGGCAAAGTGTTTTACGATAAAATACACCAATGATGGCCGATACCCCCAACTGCCACTCAATAAGAGTTTACAGTGTCACTCTGATGATTTTACCAAGAATGTGCCGTGATGACGATTTATTGTTATTTGGCTATGTCTAAACCCTTGCTATGTTGTTTTCAGTTATTTAGTAGCTGCTAAAATCTAAAGAAGCTATGTGATTTCTCGTGAAATATTTCCTGTTATGGTTCTGTTTATTTTACTTTTTATATTTATATATTACCTTTCAAGTGTCTTTTCGCTTATTTATTAAATATTGGACTGAGATCGTTAAAGTGGCCACATCATTTACTTTTAATATCAGGGCCAGGAATAAAGGCCCTCCCAGTTTGCAAACAATCGAACGAGCAGATCCAAAAACAAATGCGGGATGAACAAGAAGAACAACAGTGACAGGCAATGCTACCTCCAAAGGAAACGATAGACCGAAGCAAAGGAGTAACCCCAAGGCAGTACGAGAAAGATCCACAACAACAACCAGTGGAAACACCAAAGCCGATACAGCAAGTGGGAAGCTTAAAAGAATTGGTCTCAAAAAGGAAAGATCCTCGAATAAAAGAAGGACCGAAATTACAAGAACAACACGGACACGAAAGTTTTACCAAAAGATCGCTAGAAACAGTACCGGTTACAAAAGACGAACGGGAAGCGGTGAAACAAACAACAACACCAACGTTCAAAATACCGTAACTGATAATAATACCGCTGATCGGCGCATCGGGACAATGGTCTTCACGCGAATGTTTAGCGGGTAGTACACGTGGATTTTCGACATCAACACCAATGTCGGAAGAGGAAGGATTGAATACTGGGAAACTATCGGGACCAGAAAAACGACATAATGGTAGTCAAGCAAGTATAACATCGATCGAATCGGGAAAAGCAATACAAAGCCCCGAATCAGTAACAGTCGATGAAAAAGTGGTGGAAACACTAATAGACCCCGAAAGCAAGCTGGCGACATACGAAAAAGATTTGCGGACATTAGTGTTTGCGAAAATCAGAATGATTCAAAGCGTAATCCAAGAAAAGATCGATGAAGCAAACAGAACGATCGAAACGAATGAAAGAATATGGGCAGAGAAATATAACACCGAATATGAAAAACGAAAGAAGGTTCAAGAAGCCTATACTAAAGAAGCCAGAACGTTCAAAGAGCAGTGGAAATGGCGGAAGCAAGAACTGATAAAGAAGGATCAGGAATCCTGAAAAACAAACACCGCAATTCCACCAACTGCCAGAACAATCGCTGGCACGAATACAAGAACTACAGAAAGAAGTTCAAGAAAAAGACGAAACGAGCTGGTAATGGTCGAAGGCATTTGATCAAAGTCAATATCAGATCACAAAAATTGATTAAGAGATCAAAGAAAAAGAAAAGCATTACAAATAATGTCGATCGAGCTAAAGAATGCCGAAGAGCTACTCACCTTGTCACGACAACGCGGAGAAGCTCAAGAGCGAGCAAAAAGCAATGTTCAAAGACAAATACAAGAGGCCCGCGAAGAAGTTACAACAACGCGAGAAGAGAGTGGAATTTCAGACCCAATTAAGGGAGGCACAGAAACCAGTGACAATAAAAGAACAACAAAATAAAGAATTGCAGAAAACAATCGAAGAACTGCAGTCAAGATCGGAACAAATGGAACAAACGTCGTCCACTAAAAGAACTGAACGTCGAGACATAGCGATTGGTATAGAATTTCCGCAGCTAGCACACGACATTCGAATAAATATCCAGAAGAGGAACTATTCCAATGGAAATAAATACTCGGATAAAAATTGCCGCTACAAGAAGACCAATTGTGGAGCGAAGTTTGATACTTCGAAACACAAAAACATACGGCACAAACGGAAATCATTCCAGAACTAGTAATCTAAGATCGGTAGATAACACTAAAGCCAAATGGATAGCGATATTGAGACGAAAATAAAGTATCGAAAAAGAAAGAACGGTACAAATGTTAGCTGCGCTACGGGACCAAGAAGCAAAAATTCGAATAAAATGCCGAACGCTGAAGATAACGAACAAAGAATATCGGCATGTAGTCCAACAGTACATTAAAGGTATTCAAGAAGAGATCACGGAACTGGCGAAAGAGAAGTTCAACCAAGTAAAGAATTTACCAGAAGTAATCGCAATAAGATTAGACTATGCCGATATAATAGATGGACATACTCAATTTATGGTATCAAGAATAGCACCGAATCAAAGACTTGAAACCTTGAAGACGGTGGTCAAATTACAAACAGAATCTTTCGAGGTACCGAAACGTGGGTTAATAACGGAAAAGCTTTCGGGTATATCAAAAGAAGAACCCACAATAAAAAGCCGATAACGGAAGATGAATATAAAAATGCGAAGAGAAGAATTTGTTGGTTCATCGGGAAAAAGAAAGAAGAAATCGTACGGAAATCCATGGTGCACAAGAACAATCGATCGATGCACAAAACCCACGAAGAAGATTCCCACAATAGATCAACTATAATGCGAGGCGGTGAAGGTGGTGACGAACCATCCGGGCGTCTGCTTGCTCGCCGAATCCTAGTTGCTCAGGAAGGCAGAAAGTGAAAGAAAGAAGAATCAGTTGTCAAGCATCCGGGACACTGAGATTACCGAAACTCACGCCAACCGAAAACGATCAGTACGAGCAAACAACCGATGAATGGACCAGGTGACAAAGAAATCGGTGCACAAATCAAAACAAAACGAACCGATTACGACGAACCGATCCTAAAAAGAACAATCGGTACAACGAGAAGAATCAAAAGTACGGGACGTATCAGTAACGACCAAAATTTACGCTGACCGACACAACCGACGCGATACTACGACGACCAAAAGAACCGGTCCAATAAAGCCGGTATCCTTATTGTCAAAACGACGTCGAGACCATCGCCCCAAAAGAACACCTAGTGGTCTCAATAACCTGATCTCAACCATTTTACGATCGAAAAAGACGATCTAATATTGGTCTATAATACTGCGGAAATAATTCCCTGCCAAAAAACATTCCACCTAGTCCCAAACCAAAGAAGAAAAATTATATAAAAATAATCTTCAAAAATAGTGCTTTATAATTGTTTATTGTGTATTAACTTCTTATTTTTACTAATTTTGTATTGTCTAATCATATCTTTTGCAGGCAATTATGTTTTATTATTGGGGAGAGACCGCAAGTCCGAAGAATCAGGTCACAAAGAAAGAAGAGTAAATCGGGAAGGTTTATGAAAGAATTCAAAAACGGAATGGAATTGAATGAAATAAATTGGGACGGAATCAGGGACCGGTTAACAGAAGAATAAAAATCGGGAAACGGAAGCGTCAGTGGTAGACGCGATCTCAACCGAGGGGGTGGAAGGTAACGACGGAAACAGAAATCGGACATGGTTACGAAACCGGGACAAAAGAATGGTATCAGTGGTGGATGCTATTCCGGCAACCGGGATGTTAAGTGTTTCCTAGGCTAGGTGGGATCCCAAACCCTTAAAACTGTATTTTTCATAATTTTATTTACTCACCGATCCCTAAAAAGTTCTGTTTTAAAACTTATAATTTTGTTTATTAAAATTTTATTTCGTAACTTAAGCTTAACTTAATTTACATATTTTTTCATCCATCCCTAAGCTTAGCTAACTTACATTCAAGTTTAGTTTTAGTTTTAATATAGTCTGGTTCTTGAGGTCGAGATAAACGGTCGGGTCATTCTCAGATCAACTTGCTTACATGTTTTAGTAACGATTTTTGACAAACCACACCCCAACTTTGCACTCATTTTCTCCAACTCTCATATTTTTCAAACATTTCCCATTTACTCCAAACCTCACCCATATTATTCAAATTTTAATATCCATTTTCCCTAACCATATAAGTTCATATATCCATATATTTAAGCCATCCCTCTTACCTTTCACTACTTTGTATAAATTTTACATGTTTCTAAAATTCCCATTTTTCCCCATTTTTCATATTTTTTAAACACCTATCATTCACTTCAAACTAACCCCCACTTACCAAGTTTACAATTTCAACTCCCCTGCCTACCCCTTCAAGGTATTAAAATTTCACCCCAACCTCCCTCTACTTTTTCTAAACCAAACCCCCACCCTCTAACCACATTTCTTCAAGTTTCTAATTTCAAATTTTTCCACTGAATTCCCTTTTAAATTATATTTCTATAATAAATATATACTATATATTTTCCTATCAGCATCTGCAACGTTACTACGGTGCGGGGTAATTGCTGATTCACAGAATAATGCGCCCATCTACTCGAAAAGTTTTGTTACATACGACATGTCGTACGTAGCTGTGTTACATACGACATGTTGTATGTAACTCGTGTTACACACGACATGTCGTTTGTAACCAATGTTACATACGACATGTCGTATGTAACCAGTGTTACATACGACATGTCGTATGTAACACTGGTACATAAAACTCTACGAAACTCTACTCAGTTTGATATTGGTGCCCCACTCTAATTTGATATTGATCTCCCTCCAACTTGATATTGGTCCCCCTCCAGTTTGATATTGGCGCCATCCTTCAGTGTGATATAGGTGCCCCCAGTTTGATATGGTGCTCCTCCAGTTTGTTATTGATGCCCCTTCGAATTTGATATTGGTGCCCCAACCAGTTTGATAGTGGTGCCCCTCCAGTTTGATAGTGGTGCCCCTCCAGTTGATAGTGGTGCCTCCTCCAGTTTGATAATGGTGCCCGCTCCAGTTGTATATTGGTGCCACCTCCAGTTTGTTATTGGTGCCCTCTTTAGTTTGATATTGGTGCCCGGCTACAGTTTATTATTGGCGCCCCCTCCAGTTTGACATTGGTGCCCCCTCCAATTTGATATTGGTGCCCCCTCCAGTTTGATATTGATGCCCCAACCAGTTTGATAGTGGTGCCCTTTTTCAGTTTGATATTGGTTCTCGTTCCAGATTGAGATTGGTGCACTCTCCAGTTAACTGTTGGTGCCCCCCTACAGTTTGATATTGGAACCCCCTCCAGTTTGATAGTGGTGCCCTAGTGGTGCCCCACCCAGATTGATATTAAAGCCCTCTCCAGTTTGATATTGATGTTCCCTCCAGAGTGATATTGGTACCCCTCCAGTTTGATAGTGGTGCCCTCTCCAGTTTTCGTTGCTAAAATTTAAGATTTTATTTATCTTTTATTCGTGATATGTTTCCTGGTCCATCGAAAAATTCCAGTGTTCGTTTGTAATTTTTAAAAGTTTTTAAAATGAGTTTTATTACTTTTAATGTTCCAAACCGCAGTGATAAAAGTGTCTAGCGTAAAAGCAAAGTTTCGACATTCTGAACAACAAATGTGGTTTTTGTACAAAACGACTTAAATGATATACATGTGCCAAACGCAAAAGTGTTTAGACACATTTCACATATATTAAAGCTAGAAATAATTTGCTCATAGTTACCAAAAATTTCAGGCGTGCCTCCTACGTGCCGCTGCGGTTGGTGGCGTAGGGCACAAATCAGTGCGACGGGTGGAAGTAAATATGGTTTAAGGTTGGGATGCAAACTTTAGGAGTAAACTTACCTAATCCCTGTGTGCATCTAATGCTTACACAGTGATCGGAGAGACCTAATATACCGTCGGAATCTGATGATTCTATATCGGTCGTATACGGCTCTATTACAGTTTGTAAAAAAAAATTAAAGGGTATTGTCGT
This sequence comes from Trileptium ribeirensis, assembly GCA_030248225.1. Lineage (NCBI taxonomy): Eukaryota > Metazoa > Nematoda > Enoplea > Enoplida > Thoracostomopsidae > Trileptium > Trileptium ribeirensis. The sequence goes on along the minus strand of JASANE010024001.1, from coordinate 1,087 downwards.
ATATAATTTCAAAAAATGTACAATTTGATGGAAATTTGTCTGAATCACTTACTTTGAAATCTCGTTTCATTCAGTCAACACAACTTTTTTATTAATTCCTATTTCAACAAATATCATTAGAAAAATTTGAAAAAAATTGGAAACAAAATTTTATGTCGGCAACATGCTGGATGCTGGAAGCCATGTAATTTTAATGATTATGCATATTCATATTTTCAACATTTCTATTTCTTGACTGTTTGGTTTAGTTTTTCGAGTTTGAAGGTTTCTAAACTCACGACAAGTGTGCGTTCGCATAGGTGAAACGTTGTAGCGGCGCTTCCAACAATTTAGGGTGGTATATTCCGACATTGTGTGGAGTATACATCAAAAGCTTGAGCTATAGTTTGACAGGGCGTGCGATGTAGGATATCTTGACTATAACAGTGAACAGTGAGAGAGCCACAAATTTATACACATTTATTCATAGCTATATACCTACTGGAAAATCTTGGCGCTTATTTCGAATTGTTCGTAAGCTATATGGTGTTCCGCAAAATTGTGTAATCCTTAAATGAAATTATTAAAAATACTTAGTTTCAAGTTAAATGCTAAAGGAATTGCGGCGGAAACGGTTTTACAAGCCTTCTACAATCTCGCTACATCTACGGACACCCATGTATTAGTTTTTATAGAATATTTGTTGACACTTCGTCGAACAGCTCAAAGGAATTACGAAGCTTTTGCGTTATAAACAGAGTTTGAAGCGGTGCAGAAAATTATAACCCGACCGACAACCATGTCCGTGTGACCCGTGAAGCCCCCGATGTCCGTCTGCTCCCGAGCCCCACCCTTTGACTCGCTCTACCATACGTGTTACTTAATAGAAGCTACAAAGGCACCTACAAACCATGTTAGCCAGAGTTGAGATAACTGCACATATCACTAAAACGTTTTTCAAAATAGTTGCCGATTTCGACACTAATTAGGCACACAATACGAGATCTGCAAAAAAAAATTTCGAATATCTCCGGGCAATTTCCCACGCTTTAGGAAGGTTTAGAAATAGTTATATTACTATAATCCAAATTTTTGACAAGGTCGCTTG
>JASANE010024000.1:0-15110 GCA_030248225.1 Trileptium ribeirensis | reverse complement strand
GGTACTCGTTCAGTTACGTATCCTTAATTTTAGCCGGAAACAATTAATAAGCTGTTTTTTTGAAAAAACCGAAATGCTGGATTTTATGCTGTAATACGTCAAATCAATCGGACCGTTACTTATTTTTTCCAACGACGGGCGGAAATCTAAAGTTCACATAAACGATCGGCTGTTAAGCTATCCAACGAATGCCACGGATATGTCCTTTTGTCACCTTTGTACGACGATTCAAATCTACTGCCGAAGGACCATGTACCTAAAATGCTCGGTAAACGGAAAAAATGTAGTCGAAAATTTAATACGAAACGATAACGATAACTGACGAACAAAAAGTAATACCGAAAAACATCCCTGTCTATATATACTACAGTTACAGTTTGATATCTTATCTCATTTTGCATATTGCATATAATATGAAACATACGTACCTAAACCAAGCATCCTGATATTTCCAAACTCGAGCGAGCCTTTCCGCGTTGTTGAAGAAATGGTTGCAGACCCACTAATTGTGGGTTAGCTAAAATTTTTAAAATGCATCTAGTTACAGCTTGAACCGTTTTTAACGAAGTTTCAAACAGTTGAGCTGTTGATTTACGAGTCACTTTTGAAGTTGCTGCAGTCCGTAATGTGCTGTTTTGTTAAACCCGAGCACCTTGCCACTGCCACAAATGAATCGATGCTATTGCGTTTGGATATTTTCAGAAAACAATTGTTTGGGAAGCCAAAGGTCGGATTTACAGTCCGTGAAGCATTAAAAACAGCAGTATAACTAAGTTACAAACAATTTTTCATTTGGTTCATTCGGTCAGCAAAACCTTTCTCGTTGACGGACGAAATAAGAGAGCGCTGTCCATTAAATTACAATAGTCTGTCACCACTATTAGTCAAGTCAATGTCAAAGTCGAATGCAAGCTCTTCTGGAAAATCTGATCAGTACTAACAGCTTGAGTTGCCAAACCACTGAAAAAGTGTAGTCCATTTTGGAAGTTATGCTCCGACAGTGGCTTCAACAGATTGGTCTATCAATACACAGAGATCACAACGTTGGACGAATTCTACTCTACAATTTTTCGTGACTCAAATATGATAGAACTGTGGGAAGCGTAAATTAGGTTTTAGTTTTGCCCCAGAGTAATGCTCCAATCGAAAGCAGCTTTCCGGTTAACAAGGATGTGATTATCGAAAATTTGCAAGAAGAAACTCTGGTTGCCCAAAGAACTGTCTACGATGCTGTTAGATGCTCGGGTGGTTCACTTAATGTGCCATAAGTAGGTGGCAGCAGTTCAGAAGAATATCAATGACTAACCAGGAAATTCATTTTGAATTAGTGTGGAGTTGAGATTTTGCCACCCCTGCCGCCGGAGTCTACAAAATTTTCTCGAAGTCACTGTTAAGGTGAGAAAAAAATTTGTGTGCTCAAAAACTGAAGAATACACAGCTTATTGCTAAGTATTTTGATATATAGCCAACTCTCGGATATTATAGCCGGGGTGCTGGATTTTGCCGGGGGTCCAATTTTATGCCGGATTTCGTCGCCTTTATACGTTATTTTTCATAGGAGGGGGCTTTGAGCCGAGGAAGTACCTCCGTTTTGCCGGGGGGCAGCCGAAAATGCTTGACCCCCGCCCCCACTTTGGACAAGCCAGTATATATATGTCCTCAAATCAGGCTTCGCAGAGTCAGCGGTCACCTTGTCACGACATTGATTTTCGTTGTGTACCATAATCCTATAGCGTCTATCCCCTGTCAGTTCCTGATCACTTATATTTTATTTACTTGTGGAATGTCGACTCACAGAAACCGCCTAGATAACACTGAACTATTCGATTTCATTTATGTATATTTGTTACAGCGTTGATACAGTCCCATTGAAACCTTATACATTAGGGATACACCACTTACCGCCATTATGGCTAATAATAATTTTTACGTTTCGACACTTGATGTATTACTGCTCTTACTGTTAATATTCCGGAAATGCTCATTAATGAGCGTAATTGGTGTTTTTACACCTCTCTATATGTTGACAAGCATGACAAGTTTTGGGCTCGCCATTCGCTGAAGATTTTGCCGTGGCGTATGAACGGGTGTGGTTCGGAACTATGGTGCATTTTACCAAAAAAACGGTTAAAATCATGTCGGAAACACTTTGGACAGAAAACGCTATTGATGGAGAGAAAAAGTTATTAAAAAATCAACAAAATTAAGGTATATTAATTCAAATTTTATGTCATTTAGTTTGTGTTTTTACACTCGTTAAACATAAAAATTTTGCCAAGAGGCCATGATCCAGGGAGACTAAAATTTTACCGGGGCACATCGTTTTTGCCAGGTTCCCCCACCCGCCAGTTTGGAGAGCACGTTGTCTGTCTATTTTCCAATTTCGTTGTTTGTAGATATACTTAGCAGATATCACTATCAGGTTTATTAGAATTGCGGGTTAAATTGCAGTGTTAATCACAGATATATATATATATATATATATATAACATATATATACAGCTTTGGCGCCGAACAGCCGTCGGCTTGGGAGAAGTCGAGGGTTCCGGCAAGGGAGCAATTAATAATCTTCCTCATTCGCCACAATTTGTTCTCGTAATTCTGCCATTTTGTATATAATAATTTTTAAAATTTTCTTGTGCCGCGAGGGATAGTATGACTTTATGGATCACCCTTACCGCATATGGCGCCGAACTTTTTCGTTTTAACGTATTAGATTGCTGCAGAAATACACTTTTTGTGCGTTGCGAGAACCTGCGACCGTCGCCATATGACGAAGACTACTGGGCGCGTTTTCTATTTTTATTAAGCAGTCTATTTCCGTTAACGTTCAAGAATTTTAGAAATATTTTACCTCGGCTTGCTTGAGTTGACCGAAAAGTTATAAGTTGTAAACGATCCTATGGCCACTGTTGCTTTCACGATGTGTGAAAGCGAGTATCCGCTTTTTTCCGGCTTTCGAGTATTCCAATATTTGATAGATGTTTTATGCAATCTTCTATCACATGCTAACTTAGTTGTCATTTTATATGAACCAGTTTTTATATATGTATTATTTTATCAGTATAAATTTCAAGCATCAACATTGCTGCTCTGCCCATGTGTTGTTATAGGCGGTCCATCTTATGGTCATCACGGTCGAATATTATTTTTATTCATCAGTTCTTGGAGGACGTAGATATTTCTCTTTCGTAAATAGCTATTCGATCGTTGTTTTCTACAGTACGCGGCAAAAAGCATTTCGGGCGAGCCGTGAGCGAGTGGCCTCCGCGAGATTTGTTAAGTATTAAAGTTAATTCTGTTTCCAAATTTATTTCGAGCGAATGACAGTCATTTTTGGAGAGTAGTGTATAATGAATAATGCACCCATAACACTGTTGACGAGGTGCGCTGTTTTACAGGCGTTTTTTTCTGGCTAGTAGACACCGACGGAATATCTCTACGCCGATGTACTAAGGACGACTGCATTCTTTGTAGCATCATTTTCTTATTCCAGTTTTGATATTTTCGTTTATCTATAGATTTATAATCACATATGCTATCATTCATTGTATATATGTTCAACTGCATAATATATATGCAATGCAGCGATTCGGTATTGGCGCAGCGGTCTGGAATTGCCGGGGTGTTGTGCAGTTTCAAGATCTTGTTTTGTCTGCGATGAGGCGAATTTCTAATATTAAAAATTAGGCGATGTAGGAACAGCAACGATCACAAGTGCAATGACAATTTCACATTTAATTATTGTTTTGTTTTTTTTGGCAGATCGCGTATATAAATATATAGTGGAGCAACGTTGCGGGTGTTTTTAGTCTTACTGGTTGCGCGTGAACGTGGTATATGTTAGCTACGAATAAAACTGCGTATTAAACTTTTTTACTGTTCTAATGGATCGGTCTAAGGTTTTAATCACTGTACCTACTGTTTAGTTCGAGGCGCAGTTGCGCTTATACTACGGCGTACTATCGGCGCACATTGCGCTAATACGCTACGACATACATTTCTGGCGCATTGGCGCTGAGACAAAGTATACAGGACCCAGGCGCTCCAGCGCTAGCACGCTAGTTCACAACGCGCGGCGCGGTGGCGCTGTCATCCAGAGTTCTGCGCTATTTTGTTAAGGCACGAACGCTAAGGCGTGGATCTTACTTATCAACCACGTCATTACAAGTATTAAAACCCGAACCTTCACTACCCAAACACTAACCACGTTACATATATATGCGCTGCGCCTAAGGTGTCGCTTTAATCTACACAGTTCCTTCTACAAGACCTTCAAGATCTTTCGTCTGGTCTCTGGTTCGCAGAATATTGATATCACGATGTTCGTCAAAAAATTTGATAACGCATCCCGTGTGAAATGTATACTACGTGGGCTTCACTTTGCGTCACAACGCATCGTAGCTCTGGATTAAAGTGGAAACGTTCTGTACTGGTATTGAGACCTTTTATCGCAAGGTACAGATGATACAATGAGAATTAAGTGTAAAAAAATCGATCGAAGATTCGTTCGATTTCATAAAATACTATTAAAAAATTATTAAATTTTTTATTAAGAAATATTTTAATAAAAATGTTTGCGTTTGATTTAACGAATTTCGTTTATATAAAAATCGATCGATTTTCGTTCGATTTCTAAGCACTTAATTTTGATTGTAACTGTGCATACTTGGCTGACGGGCAAATATCCGTTATAAATGCCTGATGAAATGCAAGGTTAATGATCTGCTCTTCAGTGTGATTTCATGAGTTCATAGTGACGTTCGGAATACCACATTATGTTACCGTGAGCGATTGACTATGCAGGAGTTCGGTTGACTCCGCAGGAGTTGCATTGTATATGTTAGTTTTGGAAGTGTTTGGGGGCGAAGTGCGCTAGTTTTGGGGAACATGTAAAACTATAGGCTAGTTATAATCTTATGAATGAATTAACTTGAGGTATGCCCTACCACTCCTTCTTTCTTTAGCGATTGGCGGTCGCTTGTCCGGCGTACCAGCCATCCGGCAACATATAAGAGAACATAAAATAATTGGTGTTTTGGGCAACGCATGCAAAACGTTAAGTAACAAAAAATGCTCTATTAACGATTACTTTAAAACATTGAATAGCCGATTTGTAACCGTTTGGCATTTTAACTGGAAAATTTTTATTTTATTATCAAATGAACGAAATTTCCCCAATGTAGTGTTTAAAACCTTCGCATCACATAATGTTTGCGAACTACACGTATTATCATTAATAAAACGAAATGTGTAGGGTGTTTGTACATGATGTCAAACGCAGATGGTAGGGGGCGCAGCTTAAATTTACTAATGCATTAAGGATTTATATAAGCTTCGTGTTTGTATCCTCTAATACTGCAGAAATTATCTCAACCAAAACGATTTGTAGACTTTGAGTTTGATAATTGGGTCTCCCAACATTGTAGGTTAGATAAGTCTTGTCAGAGGCATCAGATCGAAAAATTTCCAGCACTATCGTAGTTCTACAACATTGCTTCTATGCATTATTGTCATAGCAACCGTTTTCGCGTCATGAAATGAAGTTCAAAATACCGTCAAACAATTAAGTTTTCAAAATTCTAACAAGTATTATTAGTTCCATGCTTGTTCGGGGTGAACGACGGGTTGGTAGGGTTATTTAAACATGTATAAATGCCATTGTTTTAAACAGCGTTAATAACACCGTGATACATTGCAAGGCTAAATTTGTTAAATTTTGGCGCCAAGAATAGTATTATTTTCACACTTTTCAGCATAGACACATTACAATGAGTCAGTATGTTTCCTGGGTTGCTAAAAAGCGACAAAACCAATTTTACTTCCGTGGTATGCATCAAATAAGCTAATTCTGGGTTTACAACGCAAAAAAATGGCTCTTCAAGTTTTTTCTAATAAATTGTTAAATTTTGTTGTCTTTTGGTCAGTTTTATGGTCTTTTGGAAGAGTAAAGGTTCCCAGGGTGTTGGTGTGGTTAAAATAGCCGTAGCATTCCCATTAAAGCATTACTGGTGTTATTGCTTATTGTAGGACTTTCAATGGCGCTCAGGGAGTTGAATTGGAACATCGTAATAGTAACTGGCCGCAGCTAACACTAAATAGATTTTTTATATTTTTACACGTTCAGTATTATAGGCGCGCGACAATGTGCGGCACACTTGATTATTTGCCACCCGAAATGATTGAATCAAAGCCACACAACGAACGAGTAAGTTAACTAAAGATTAGTAATTCTTTTTCCACACTATAGCTTTATTTTTATAAGTATAAAATTTTATTGATAATTGAAATAACGCTGCTTTTTAAGCATTCAGCTCCGCAGAAATTATGCATTTTTACTTTTAATCTGACTGTTTTATTACAGACGATCGCTGAACGAACGCGAAACAACTCTTGAATGATATAATGCAGCTATGCAAAGTTGTTTACAAAAATTAAGATTCTTGTTGAAAAATGAATCCCTATGGATGCTGCTATTGAATGTGCTGTTCACCGAGCATTCAATTCCACATATATATAAGAAGTGTAATGCATTCAAGAAATACGTCATACACACAATTCTCAAAAGTTAATAGCCTGATCTGGCCTCTTCCCTATAGTCAAAGGATGCTTATCTCGTTTTATAAGAACCTTTTAACGTCGCGTACGAGTGTACTTTACGGTAATATGATTACGTAATGATAATGGTAAACAGTCGAGCTATGTAGGTGCTTTTGGTTTTATTTTGTAGACGAATTCATCCTGTATGCAACTCCACATTGCTAGCTAAAATAATCGTGTCTTTTTTTCATCCATTGAAGCAACACGGCTGATATTTTGTAACTCATTTTGTAATATAATAGTCAATATAGCTGTGTACGTCTCTCTAAATTATGTGTTCCATCAGTCAGCTTGGCTATAAAACAGGCTACTACTATAAATATAAATGAAAATGTTAACTAGAATTTGCTAACGGTATATGAAACTTATTCGCCTTCATGAAACCTAAGGAAGAATACACGACACTGCCGAATACCGGATCATTGCTACTCTTCAATAAAATATCTATTCGGTAAACCTTATTGAATTCGTAGTGTAGTCAGTGAAACAAGCGGAGTGAAGAAAACTTACTAGCTGCGATAGTGGTGAAATTTGACAATGTCCTGGGTTCTCTGTTCGCTGAGTAATCGTGTCCGAAACGCTTCGTAACACATGAAGAGAAAAAGTGACCTTAAAGCAAATTTTGATAAAATTTGCGAAATTATTTGATACAGAACGGAATTTTAGTACACATTTTGTCAAATTTAATGTCGACTGGTGTTGTTTTTATCGAGTGGCAAAAAGTTTGCCAAAAAGCCGACGAATCAGTTGACCACCAAATTTTACCAAGATGCAAAGGGGGCACCCGGTTTTGCCAGGGAGCACTTGAATATACCTGTCCTCGTCTAAGTGGGATAGCTTGGAACGTCTGTAATTGGTTTTTAGGGTGACATGATACACATAACTCAACTTTAGCGGGGCGGATTGATTCGGGCTGTAGATCGTTGAAAGCTGGAAGTCTTCATTTAGTCACGAAATCCGAATCCAACATCTTCCTCCGAAAAGCGGACCAAAGGGTATCTGGTCGGGTCCGTTGGCCCCAAAAAAATCACGTAACCTATTGTTTCTTGACATTCTGGTGTTGATATTTGATTCAAATTTGGACTAATTTTGTAGAGAAAATAAGCTTCTGTACGACCGTAAATATGTATTTCTACGCGGTTGGGTTAGAATTCGTGATTTCGGTCAGAGTGGGTTCTAAAATGGGCCCGTGAGATCTAAAATTTATCTGAGAAATTTATCTCCTAAAAGGTAATAACTCAGCAAACACGACAGTGAGTGTTTGTGGCATCATTTTTGAGAGCAATTCATTCTTTAAGGAGCTACAAATGAGTGCAGCTGGTAAGATATTTAGCGGCTCAATTTGTAATTTAATATGTAGTAATATGTACATGTTTCTAAATTACATATTCAACACTCAGAATTTACCATCTTGTCGATAACACAAGCTACTAGTGATTTCAAACTTAAATTGAAGATCGTGATAGCTAGGCTATGTAACTATGTTGGGAATAAAATAAGTTCGGCACGGAAATTTAGCGCTGTGTGAGAATTATTTGATATATATATTGCTGATGGCTGCTTAGGATGAATGAAAATTTGTGAAAGTTCGATGAGCGCTTCGATCTTAACTTGATAACGGCACATGGTGGGTTTGTTTAAGTTGATGTGTGAAGTACAGTACAAGTCAAAAATAACCGCTGCTGGCTGATGTTCGTTTGACGTTCGCTTGCTATTTGAGTCAAATATCTGCTCGCTCGAAAGGCGACATTCATTTCTGTTAATCTGGCATTAAGATCTCGGCGGTACATCAGATTTATGAGCTATAATAACCCTGGATTGTTTGACGACCTCAACTCATCTATCTGGATTTTCGAGCAAGTAGCGGTATACTTGGTTTATCGCGTTGGTTTTTGTATACAATGTAAGAAACTAAGATCGCCATATTGTCTTAGCTCAGCCTTTATTCAGTTATTTCTGACTGCATAGATACTGCACATGCATAGGCACTTTTCGTTTTATTATTTATTTAGGTTGACCATTGGGCAATAGGCGTTTTATGCTATGAATTTCTCGTCGGTTACCCGCCGTTCGAAACTAACAGTCACAATGAAACTTATAAACGCATTACTCGCGTTAGTTATGTATTTCCCGATGTTGTTCCAGATGGAGCCCGTGATCTAATAAGCAAGGTAAATATTACAACGTCGTGTTCAGTGCATCACTGTGTTCACAGATACTTGAGCCAGATTTCACTGTGAGGATGTTCTGGTGTGTCAGTACTACATCCATTATTACCAAGCTTCTCTAAATAGTGGGAGTCGACTTTCACCGGCTGAAAAAATTTGATTCTTTAAACGCCTGTCTCGCACATTTTTGTGTTTCCCCCAAAATCATGCTTTCTATGCATATTTCGGTATAAATTCCAGCTTTTCAAAATTTTTCACTGTAGACGGGTGGTCCCTGACTTTTCCGTACTTGAGGAGAATCCTGATTATTTCGGTTCTATTATTTATTGGGTTCATAATAAAAAATATTTATTATGTCTTTAAAACATACGTGTGAATTCGGAAACGACTGATTTTGTGTACTCGGGATGAATGTACATTTTTGGTTCCAGCAATCTTGTACCACTGCCGAATATTGTTCATTGTATTTTGCTGCGCATCGCTGCTCCAGTGCTTTTGGCTATCATGGTGTATCTACATATATCTATACATCTAATGCAGTATAGATTGAGTACACCGTGATCGCCAAAACCTCGAGTTATCCTAGACTTAAGAATCCGGATTTATGCACATCGGAACCGGAACAGTAAATTTTAGACAGAATCCTAACTTGTGTCTTAATAGAATAAACAAAATGACGTATTAATGGGCCAGTTGTCGGGGAGTGGGAATTACCATGCGTTAGTCCGCGAAAAAATCGAATGCGTGTATTGCTACGCGTATATTAGAGCACGAAAAAATACATTTAACTGTTCTCACAAGATTTTGCAGTTTCGACATTCCCCGTTCCCCACTTAGAAAGTATGTAGGTCCATCTTTTCCACCCTTACTAGGAGAAGCCAGTAATATGTACTGAACACTACAGTCTATGTTTCTCTTGATATACTACGGGTGTATTACGCCTTTCTATGCCATTAAGGGGTTCAGAAAGCTGAATTCGAAATCGCAATGAACACATACTAGCAACGCTCGCTCTGTTCGCGCTCACAGAGTGATTACTAATGTTAGGCTGGACTTTTAATAGTGTGAAATATATACTCGAAGTTTTATATTGTGGTCTCAGTATTATAAGAATTAATTGATAAAAACACAATTTGGCAGGAGGTGTTTGTAGCAAGATATTAAGCGGTAACCGTTGCATCGTAGCTTACATAACAGCATAGCTAAAAAATTCTGAACTACATAGAATATGTTATGTATAACTTCAAGGATTAAACTGTGTCAGTCAGTGTTATCGCTCTGTGCCTTATAAAACGTTTAGCAGAGGTTGAGAAATGGCTTACACTTAGAGCATGTGGCTTACCAATTTTTGATGAACCCTTCAATGTATTTCGAATATCGATGACCAATAATAGGTCGCCGCGTGGAATCGAACCCTGACTATAGTTACGTTTGCTATGAACTATAGTTTTTTACAGCTTCTCGCAAAACTGGTACTGTCATGTATTATTATGGCGAATTTACATAGCGCAATACTTTCAAACGTGATTATTACAGTACCTGCCAGAAATGACCGTCGAGTTTTAAACAATCTAACAAAAATTATCCGCTTGCAAACTTCGAATAAATTTAAAAAGGGTGCTAAAAATATCGAAGAACACAGCTGCCGCGACTGGTAAAATCTGGGAATATCCGAGAAAACCCGGGAGATGCACGAAAACCGAGAATCTAACAATTTTACCAAGAAAAATTAAAAAAATATCACAAAATCTTCACTATTACTAATAAATCTGTTCTGCCCCATCTAGTCCTGTCTCCACCCGTATACTGGCCTGTCCACAGTGAGGGGACCCCCACTTTCCAAATCGCCCCATGTTCGTGAGATTTCCCCCATGTCCGTCACCCTTGCCCCACTCGGCCGAAACCCCCATGTTTAATTAATTCCAAAAATTTTTATGTCTAAAAATTAATGTTTTTTGTTTGCAAATTGTTTTTTTTAATATTAATTACAACTATTTATAATGCTAAAACATCGTTTTTAGCTTGAAAATACATTCACGGCAGTAAAAATGCATGAAAATATGGAAATATTTAGTATTTTTAAGCAAAATTTATCCCCCCCACTTTTGATTTTTCCCCGACAATGAACATGGGCCCCCCGAAGTCCCCCCACTTTTCGAAGGGCTGTGGACAGGCCACATATGGTCTTGCCGCCTATACCTCATTGCTATATCGCCAGAAGTCTGGTTATGTGGCTAAACTTAAACTTCGGAAGCAACTGGCAAGCGGTCATTTTTATGCATAAGATTTTGGCATATCAGAACTTCCTTTTATTACGACAAAATGGAAGATGATAAAAAATTGGAGTATTGAAATAGTATATCATGCCATGCGTAGCTAGCAAGGTCTCATCATGTTGCTTGCTAATGTCGATACTACTGGTTCCCCCAAACAAGGAGAGGGAGCCGAGGTATATCGACCGACACCAGGTTTCTCAGTACATACCCCAGGTAAAATTCTATTCTAGTTCATGCTATTCAGGCGCCCCTCGTACTTCCCTACCGCGAGAAATTACAAAATTTATATTTAGCGTAAATGTTTCTTTTTACATAACTATATTGCAGAGAGCCGTTAAATTACACATCCAGGTATTTTCAGCTCCCCAGTTCATGCCTCAGGTATAATTTTGGTAGTTTCAAGAGGCCAGATACTGGACGTACGTTACATGAAACGTTTATTACATTAACCATTTTTCCTGCATGGTCTTCATGAGCTGTATAATTGCTCATTATTTTCAGTCGTGCCCCGTGAAAATGGGTAGCTAGAGAAACACGCGTTGTGTTTTTACGGCAAATTTGGAAAATTATTTTTAAAATGTAAGGCTAAGAACCATTTTTACCAAAAACCGGGAATCGGTTCATTACGTCAGTGTAAGGATCCTCCGGAAATTTGATGTTTCAAAACTTTCAAAAATGCGCGGAGATAATGGAAAGAATGACGAACAAAATTTTCATTTTTTCGAACAAGCATCGATCGAAGGTTGAGCAAAAATTTCTTGCGAGTACTGTAGTTGCCGAATACTGCCAGAGCTAGAAGGTCAATTTCAAATTTCACGATGCAGATATCCAAAAAGACGTGAAACCAGAATTCTATGTCGGTAAAAATTAGGCGAACCGGAATACTGAGATGTGAAATAAAAGCATGCAGTACACGAACTAAATTATTGCGAAACTTATCCGATGTTGAATAACAGGTAACTCTCGAACGATATTTTCGCAAATACTGACCGAGTGATTAACTCGGTGCATTTTTAGTGTCGCGTACTGTTATGTCAGATTGTTTAAACCTTGTTGGTAAACCTGTTTTCTCAGTTAGCCCCTCTCAGTGTCCAAGCTACTGCGTCTGCATCGTGTAGCACGTTATACCGTTTTATCGACCCTAATATTTTTAAAATGATTGAATTATACTTTGTGGACAAAGTCGTAATGTCTGCTCGTTTTTCGAATATTCAATGGCTTATGTACAAATATATTATTTGAAGTGACGAATTTAAATTCTCGTAATGCGAACAGGAAATATACTTGTAGCTTTTCTTATCGCCAAGGTGGTGAATTGTAAGTCTTGAATATTTAATTAGAGAGACTTACACAGCTATATTGAACATCAACTTACACAATGAGCCGAGTATCAGCCATGTTGCTTGAATAGTAGTTGAAGATGTATACCCAACTATTGCGTATTTAAAGAATGACAATTTTAATTTAGGGTTAAATTCCTCTACAAAATGAGTTCAATAACAAGCAAGCTTATACATAGCTCCCATGGTTCGGGAGATATTGCCGTTTTCGTACATTTTGGGTCCCATGGTCCACTCAAAAATCCATTGTGACCCAGCCCTGTAGTGTAAATAATAGCAGCATACCATGCTCAGATATAAGTCGAAATTGCTCCATACATGAGATCAATAACACCTGTGTACTTGAGTTGCTGCTGAGATATTATTATCTTGTATTTTGGGTTCCGTGCTCTGTGTGCCCACTGAGAAAATGTTTTGACCCAACCCTGCAGCGTAGATAATGGTGTTTTATTGTATATTTGGATCCCATGGGTCCATTTATTTTGACACAACTCTGTCGCAATGACAGCAACAGGAATACCATTTAATGTTGCAAGAGGGTGAATTGTTTTACAAAATGAGACAAATAATGCCCACGTATCTTGAGCTGCTTTTTATTTATATTTGGTCTCATGGGACAATGTTAAAAATCTTGAGCGAAGTAACAGATCCTGAAAAATTTAACAAATCATTATAATATACAGTCTTATAAAATTGAGTTATGTGTGTCACCGTAACAAACCCAGTCGTCAAATTTAACCACTATACGGCTCAAGAATTCTTCGCTTCGCTCGTGTCACGGAGTACACTCTGTATTCAACTAATATTTAATAACTAAGTGTCCTGTACATACATTACATTTACACAGTTAAACACGGTTCATTTTTTCATTGTTATAATCACCCCTTGATCTAATTTCAGCTTCTAATGCACGATGCGAAGGACAGGTTATCATTGCCAGAAGTGAAAGCGCATCCATGGGTTGCCTCGAATCGTGCGCAACCGCTGCGAGATCATAATTCTACTCTTATTCGGCCGTCAGGCAAATGAAGACAAGACAATACAGGGCACAAAATGACTGAATATTAGTACAATAATTTGTTTGAAACAAATTCTAACATGAGTTCGTTATAGTTTAATCGCCTTGGCCAGATAAATTTCTCATGATCATTGTGGGCATGATGATGTGAATCACTACAACGGAGAGTCATTCGATTCTCTAAAGTATGGTTATAAAAATATAGGCATGCATCGATAGTGCATGTATAAGGTCGCTGCATAATCTTTCTCTACGCCAAGTGTGGCGTCTGAAAAGCAACCTATGCATGGTCGCGTCTTATACAAGGATGTCGTATGGTATCCTTGAAATGTCTAGTATTGCTCTTGTGTTATTTTCGTAGCGGCGGGTGAAATCATGTAAAAACCGATTCTATAAAATGTAGGTTATAAAGGTTTACTTCTAATGGTGAAAAAATTTAGGGCGGTCATGTTTTCATTGAATTTTGAGAACTGAAAATTGTATATACGCTCCGTAGCGAAACTCTTCTAATATCCACCACGTCAGTGACATAGCAAACTCGCCTGTTGGAATATACTGAAGCGGATATGGTTGGAGTAATCCATGGAAACATTTTGTGAGCGGAACCCGGCAGCGATCTATTGAGCATACTTTGAATGCATCTCGCTGATTATTTATTCGACCTTCATCTTTCTAGATAACCGATGCAAGCTTCTGTTAGTCCATTCAGACTTCGCTGTGACCCCAAGTATGAGTAGGTGGACTCAAAGCCGCAAACCGCTGTTTTTTATGATTAATAGAAATTTAATATACCATAACTCTTATCGTCGTTCAACAACAACAAATTACGTTTGAACGTGCTGTACTAAATAATGCCTCGAATACTGCACCATTGCACGCGTGTTGTTCGCTCGCTTTGCGACGAGCCTTAAGCATCCGTGCAGTAACTCCGAGATACCTTAATGATTAATAAACGTGGCTTTCACCGGAGCGCCCGGAGTTCGGTAATGCACTAGTAAACTTAAAATGCGCCCAGACATAATCGTATTTTGCAAAAACCGATCGGGGCCCACAATCCGTTGTTATGAAACAAAATGAGGTTTTGCCATCAATTTTTCGTTAACGATATTCGGTCTGATTTCGATTTCGTGTTGCAAAATTCAATTTTGTAGTCGAACTAAAATATTCCTTTTGTTAATTCGTAGCAAAATTATTGTTAAATAACACATCGAATGTGTGAACGTAGCGATAGTCGATGTTCTTGAAATCCACCGACCTGGTTAGTTTCTCCTTCTCCTATCGCGTTATTAAACAGAATATTCGTTCGTAGGGGTGGTAAATCATCTGTTCGCGAATCGGTGCTATATCCTTCCACGAAATAGTTCGCTGACAGTAATATTCGACATCACTAAACCAAATACAAAAATTTGCTTGGAATATCAACGATTTATAATACCAAAATTTTACACTAAATGTAAATATATTATATAAATTAGATCCGAATATATAAAGATAAACACATATTGTGTTCGCGAACAGAATGTCTCAGGAGGTATCCCCTGAATCTCTGTTTAGGCATGTATGAATAAGACATTATTTTTGGGCAAGCCTATATAGAACATATCTATGGGTACGCTAAAGTAAAATATGTTAACCTCATTTCTAAGATGTAGCAGATTATTCCTCTTCCCCTGCAGTTTAACTTTAGCTTCGCGTAAATTATTGTATC
>JASANE010023999.1:0-10217 GCA_030248225.1 Trileptium ribeirensis | reverse complement strand
AAATGAAATTTAATAATTGTTCATTTACTATCGATTCCATAAGCCTGAAAGAGTTCGATAAGAGCGAATCTGGACTATAGTTAAGTGGTTCGGATGTTGATCCTTTCTTATAGATGGCTACAACATCCGAACAGGACCACATGTTAGGTGAAACGCCGCTTATGAATGATTGTTCGAAAATATAAGAAAATGGGTTACACAACTCATCTCAGAGTTCTTTTCAAAAGGACTCAGAAAATTCGTTAGGAGAGTGACTATGTTTATTTTTAATTTCAACAAGAATTTATGCACGATATTAGGCCTGAGGTATATCCATGACAATTCTACACCATCAGGAGCTTCCGTTATTGCAGGAAGCTTCCCATAACGCGGAGTAAATACAGTAGCAAACGCATTTGCTAGTACATTTGAACGTTGATCGTCATCAGTAATAAATTCACCCTGACTATTCTTGAAGGCACTGATACCGCTCTTAGCGAATTTAGCAACAAAACACTTATTGTTGCCGTATTTAAAAAGTTTATTTCGATCGCCGAGGTTAAGAATTTTTGTGTTCGCCGTGTTTTTGGTAAGCGAAAATCGCCTGGGAACATTTTTGCTGTGTAATTTGAATTTTGTGAAATCTCCAGATTTTATGCTTTCTTTTCACAATTTAACCTTTTTTGCGACAACCTCTTAATGTAAAAAGGCAGTTGGTTTTAATATTTGTAATTTTAGTCTTTTTTGGAACATATTGTAAACAAGCATCAATTAAGATATGGTGGCAGAAGGGTCCAGGCATTTAATTACATTTAATACGTACAGCGACTAGATCGTTGCCATTGTCTGGAAGTCCCTTGACGATAATACAACGCGTGCGGAGCGCTTCGCCGTCAATGGCAGGAGCCGGTGTGTAGATGATTTTACCACGATTGCCAGAATTTATAGACGCCACTTCCGAGTGTGAAAGGGTACAGTCTCCATTTGAAGCTGTGGTATTTTTTTAGCGAAATAATTTGTTGTTGGCTCGCTGCAAGGGCTATAATGAGCATAGTCAATTGTTGTTCAAAATTTTGCAAGCGTTCTGTAGTAATATATATCAGTAGGTGTTGTCGCATCTTGTAGCGACATCTTCCTACGTTAAACAGCAAATAGTTCAAAACTTAAGCAAACAACGAGAATCTGGTGGTTGTTTACTATTTTATTTGTTTGATCGCGGTCGACAGACGCGCAAGCAAAATGAATCCATCTTGCTCAAAGACCGCATTCGAAACAATTCTCGCCGCCATCTGTATCGCATTCGTAGCACGCCGTCGAGCGGTTCACTCCATATGTATGCGCAGTAGCTGAATGCGTAGATGTTGTTGCATAGGAAGCGGGGTTTGATGTATTAAGCTGTTGGTGCCTTAAATCTAGTGTTGACGGCGACAGTAACGATTGGCGGTTAATGGATGCTGTAGACTTTGTTATTGCGGCGATTTTTATTGCGGTTGTAGTACTACAGTTGACCGGGGCCATGGAAAATATTGGTCTTGATATCGAAGATTGACAAAGCCAGATGTCCAGCAAATTTGATGCAGTGTAGTTATATTTGTGTAGCAGGTATCAATAATAATTGTTTGTATACTACCAGTTTTACGCACACTGGCAAACAACAGGAGTAGTCCAGTTCCGTTTAATTATCCTTAACCAAATGGCAGTTAACACGCGTACATGCTTTGATAACAACCAATTTTTAATCGCTACATATCTATCAGTATTCGTTTCATCCTTGACGAGACGACGATTCAGTTCGAATGCTTTTGATTAAGACCTGCTAGTCGGCGTCGGTCTTGATCGGACATTGATCGCCTAATGTAAACCGACTTGTAGCGCGGGTGCTCGCGGAGCTCACGGACATGAAGAACCGACTTTGCAACACTAGACAAAACATTCTAGAATCCCTAGGTTTTGTCCAATTAAGCAGTGGCTACATGTTGATTTTACCTAATAAACTATGTTTATTTTATTTACGTGTACAACAAAAACATATATCTAAATTCCGTAAAGTTTACGTATATATAACTAAACAAAGGTTTTATATATTTAATGTTTAATAACATATATATACATAGATATAACTAAAAACAAATGTATCAATTGTAAACAGATAGGAGTACACCAAGTAATGATATAATAAAACAGTGTACATATAGATGTAATAAAAATAATTTTTTATTAAAAATTAATACCTATGAGTGTAGTTTAAGCAGCTCCTTAGTTGTACCTAGTTGTGTTATATGATGAATGATATGCGAAAAGCAGCCGCCAAAAACTTGGACTGGGGTGGGATTTGAACCAAACCCGCCTTCGGTCTGCAAGCTGGCACTCTACAAATTAAGCTACTCTGTCCGACTTCACAGCAGTTATATTCTACATTGTGGGGTGTCGTGCCGGCTGCTGACTCGTTGTGCAATGGAAGCCTATGCCTACCGAAGCACCAGTTCATCATCTAAGAGTTCATTGCCGAGAATCAGAGCTCAGTGTGTTTAAATCGGTGTGACCTTAGTCAAGAAGTTATATAAAAAACGATCATGTTACTTATCATAAACTGGCCTTTCGTTGCCACAATTCGCATTCAAAATCTATTCACACTTTAAAATAAACTCGTAAAATCAATGTAACCAATTTTGTGGCGATCTCAATCAAAGCTGGAACTCAACTGCCAACTACAAAAGAAAATCAATTGCGAAAGCTAAAACCAAACAAAAGCTATTAAATGTAATAGTAATATAATGCAATATGACTGATTATAGTATATAACACATCAACAATGATAAATACAACAAACAATAATATAAATATTATTTAATACTAGGCAATATTTGGTGTATATATATTTAAATTTAATATGTTTTATGTATATATTTAGTGTGTATATAGAGCAGGGAATAACCGGAACCGAAATTTACCGGAACCGGATCCAGCAATCAGAACACAATTTTCGCCGAAACCGGCATTCCGGTGACTCTCTGATATAGGGGA
This sequence comes from Trileptium ribeirensis, assembly GCA_030248225.1. Lineage (NCBI taxonomy): Eukaryota > Metazoa > Nematoda > Enoplea > Enoplida > Thoracostomopsidae > Trileptium > Trileptium ribeirensis. The sequence continues at coordinate 7,214 of JASANE010023999.1, read as the reverse complement.
ACGTCGATTAGCGAATTCCCAACTATAGCAAAATTGGATGAAATTAAATTTATGAATTTATAAATTAGATTTATAATTTATGAATTACTAATTAATAAATTAATAAAATAAATAAATTAATAATTAATAAATTAATTATGAATTACTAATTAATAAATTTATGAATTTATAAATTAGACTTTATGAAAAATTAAAAAACAAACTTCATTATATAATGATACCTGGGAATAGCAATGAAATTACTACTACAACAAGCATGAGTAACAAAGCAATACAAATTCGGTTGGACCATAAACGTAATCTGATATTTATATATAGCTTGTTTATACAGCAAGGCCAACTTGAAAGCTACAAGAGCTAAGATAAAGCAATCCTAGATACGGAATGCAAGAACCTTTGCCAGAAAGGACATAGTCGACTGTTTTCATCCAAACCGAATATAAAATTTTTATTTTTTGATTTCTGGGTATTATTCCTTAAGTAAACATAAAGCGACCAAATCAGCTAACCTATTTTATAATAATAGATATTGACTGGCCACCCTTGTAATAAATACTGATCGAAAACTGCCAAAAATAATTTCATGTTACGAAAATTATAGTTTGTGCTCGAAAAGAATTTTGGAGGTTCTCGATTTGCAGATATTGGAATATATAATATCTATCAAAGTTGCGTATAGACTTTTAAGTGTTCCAGATCAAACTTAATGCAGTAGTCATGTCGTAAGAAAACCAATACTTATAGTTAAGATCTTGGTGTCCGCGAGCAAAACCGCAATTCATTGTAAAACAAATATTTGTTCTCCATAATGTCGATAATTTTACTTGACGACGTTTCGCTAACTCCAAAATGTGTACATTTCAATCACATAGCCGGTTGTTTACATTCAACTTTGCGTCGAACTTTAACCGTCTACCAGCCAGTGCCATGACAAGCTATATTCCAAAATAAAACTTCACTGTGATGTCACCTTACCTTTTGTGAATCCGGAATTTGAGTTTCTTGAATTTGGAAGATGGAAATTTTTTAATTGGATGTTGAGAATCAGAATCTGGAAATCGATAAATGTGGAATTGGAATTTTAGAATCGAATATTTGGGAATTGCGAGTTAAAAGATCGAGAATGTAAAAATAGAAATTTTATGCAATCGAGAATTCGACATCGTGAATCCCGCTGTGATTAATGCTATATTCTGAAATATGCAAACAGGCATTTCGCGATCCAGAATCTGGAATTCTGGAGTTTTGGAATTGGACATTCTGAAACCGAGAATATGAAGATTTGAATTTGGAAAGTCAGAAACTTAAATTGGGATGTTGTAAAGTTGTTGATTTAAACTGGGATGTTGGAAATCGGGAACAGGGTATTTAAAAATTGTGAATATGCATGCGTGTTCATGGGGGAATAGGAGGTTATTCCCTCATGCGTCGGATCCCGTACTCCCTCGCTGCCAAGTGCCACCCCTTCCCAGCAGGTTCTCCAACCGTCCTTCTGGCGGCGCCCCAAGCGCCGAACACACACAAGACAATGTGCCGATGTGACCAACCGTGCCAAGGCCCCGGTATTCCCGCCGTGTATCATAGTAAATGCTGCAATCAGTAACTTTCCGTGGGTGCACGAGCGCAGTCGGCCGCAGGGGTGGTATATGATTCCATCGAGAAGGGGAAACTTTGCGGGGGTGGAAGGGTAAGTGAAACAGGGGAAAATTTTCAGAATTTTTAGGTACTCATAATTTTGCCAATTTTCTCTTGGTTTTATTTATGTTTCGTCTGAATTTTTAACAATTTATGTTACATTTGTACCAATATTTTACCTACTTCTGCCAAATTTGCCAAACTCTTCCGTGTTGGCTTGGTGGAGAGGTATTACTGCAATATAACGATGTTTATGATCGGATATTGTAGTAAAATTGAAAATTCTTCAAGCTAAACTTGCCTTTGCATATGAAGTTGTGTATAATATATATTTAATCTAGAATCAATTTTAGTATCGTGCACTACTTCACAACCTAAAGTCGGCTTCTGGTATCGAACCGTACAGTGCAGATGGGAACGGCATGCGCATACTAATGAGCTCACCCTGAGGGGCGTAATTTAGGTCATGCCGTTCTCGACATACTAAGCCATGCATGCTCATAGAGACGGTAAAGGGTTACTCTCCATAAGGCTCCGACCACTTTGAGTACTCAGCTACCCGCATCACTGATCACCTAAACTTCTCTGGAGGCTCCGTAGACAGCGAACCTGTGGGCGATTTTCGAACGCCACTGCCGACCCTGCAGACACCTTCTGACCTCCACGGGATGCTGAAGGCCTCTCTTCTGCGGATACCCTGCCTTTGCACTTCGTACCTCAGTCAATGTATGTATTAAGTCTAACCCTTATAGCCTATCCCTATTGCATTTAGATGGAGGAACAAAAGTGAACAGACGTGCTGATGGGTTACGCCAGACTACTTTAGCAATATATAACCTTTTATCCTACAATTCTAATCTCGCGGCAACTCCATTAGGGCAATGTAATTACGATTATTATAATCACTTCTTAGTCGACCCCTGCAACGTGCATATCCGATATTGATATGACGCCATCAGACGAGCTGGATCTTCTGCGAGGGCGCCTGTCCCGTCTTTCCGCCGCCTGCACTCACACAAACACCCTGAAAGTCGTCGTTGAGTTGTTGTTGGATGTCGCTCCATCAGCATGCGACATTCGCGAAGCCATTCAGAAGCCGGATCCGCGGCATCCTGTTACGACCACAAGCCGAAGCAACCATCGAAACGACGCGAAGCGACCTCGCTCCGAACCATGGCACGCCAACAACAACAACAGCGCCATCCGCAACCACAACAGTGCGAACCAAACACCATTGCTCAATTTTACCGCGACCGGAGGCGAGAATAGTGACTAACGACTTTATCACCGTGTCACATCGTCGAAATCGCCGCAAGCAGTGCGAAGTTCTGCGCAATAAAACTCGGGCAGTGAATCTGTCAACGACCAGACAAAAGCTGACACGAGAACAAGGTCGTCGATGCGTTATCGGGACGGGATCTCCGGCACCCGATGCCGTAGCCTAACCGCCACCACGCGCTCACCTGCTCGTTCGTCGGGCCGAATTCGAAGAGATAGGCGATTACCGAATATGTCCGAAAAAGGCGTCACGCCGCTGCACGTTTTCAAAATGAAAACCCAAAATTAAGATACTTTCCATGTGGTCATCACTCGCGCATTCCTGCCGTCAGCGGTCGACCCGATCTTTTGGCCAGCTGGTGTCGAATTTCACCGCTTCATTTTGGACGAGGCAGGTCGATCGCGCCTGAATCTCCAACCGCTACAGTGCTCAGTAAATGAAGGCACGTCATCTGCCAACAACGTTGCCGCTGGCAACAACACCATCTGCGAAACGGTAAACTGTCACGACATCAGTAACGACCGCCGCTGCAATATTTTTCGTCGCATGCTCAACTCATGTAAGTCGTCAGTCAGAACAACGCAAGGCAGTGACAGCGACCCGCCCAGTGTCGAAGCCGTCGAGTCTGCTTTTCCACAAATGACGAGAACAATAAAACAATACGTCATTGACTGGAACATTCCTGAGTGATCTTCGGAGACTATATAAAGGCCGAAGTTGCCTAGGTCTCCCGGTCTTCAATAATGTTTTCTTTACTGCTGTCAATCTTCTTCGTTTACTGTTTCTTTTACTTTTGGTTTTCAATAAAGGTCTTCTTTCAAATCCTTTTGCTTTCTTCCTAAGAATACAACAGGGGTTTACTGGCGTACTGAGTAGGATCTTGGATCAACACTGCGATTTCAAAGGATTGCTGAAGCGTCTACGCCTCATCAAACGGATTGATCAAGATCGTTCACCATGTCGGACACCGCCAAGCTGATTGAATTGCTGCAACAATAATTGGCCCAGCAACAACGACAAACAGAGTGGCAAAACCGAGTTCTGGAGCAAGTCTGACGAAACTCGCTGACAGAATTGCTGCCAAAACAGAACCAGGAACTTCGTCTCACGTCCCTGCCGTTCCCGCTGCCTCCGCTACTCCGGATTTTGAGCCTTTCGACTCTGCAAGCGAATTGTGGCCCGATTACTGGGATCGGTTCTGCACTTTCGCCGGAGCTCATTCTGTTCCCGAAGACCGGAAGGCTCAAATCTTCCTGATAAACCAATCCAAAGATGTCTATCGTCTTCTTTGAAATTTTCCCAAGCAGCAATCCCCTCCGAAGAAGATCAACGATCTCACAATGGACGATATTGTTTCTTTCGTGAAGACTCAGTTCGACCCGAAGCGTTTCGTCGTCCACGAACGATTCAAATTCTGGAGCGACATGCGCAGAAAGCCAGGCGAAAATTCGTCACGAGTTAGCCGCTTGCATACGTCATAACGCAGGCACTTGTTACTTTGCTTCAATCAAGGACCCACTGGACGAAGCTTTGCGCTCGCGTTTCATCTGCTCTGTCAACAACAAAGCCGTCTTGAAATCACTCTGCAAGATCAGAGACGATGAGCTGGATTTCGCGCATGCTATCGAAATTGCGGTTGAAACGTAAGATGCTGCGTAGGTCGCAAAGAATACTGTTCATGCTCACAAGCCCGTCCACAAAATCACTCCTTAACGTCCTTCCAAGCAAAAACGGAATTCAACTTCCCAAGTCAAGGCAAGTGAACAGGAGAAGCCAAGGGGTTCCTGCTATCGCTGTGGAAAGCCGGATCACAAGGTCAATGACTGCCGTTTCAAAGACTCTACCTGCCACTACTGCGAATTTAGGGTCATTTGGAGAAAGTTTGCCGGAAGAAACAAGCTGCTGTCAGACAAGGATCCAAGCAGCCGGTCAAACTCATCCACGATGTCAACGCGGTCAAGGGACAAGAATCGTTGCCCAAGCTGGAAGTTCCTATCGAGATTCAAGGCAAGACTTTCCGTATGGAGCTGGATACTGTCACGACGGGAAACTTCATTTCCAAACAGGGCTGGGAAGGCTTGGTCGCCCTTCGCTGGACAATTCTACCTTATGCTATGAATCTGCCAGCAAGGAAAACATTCCGATCCTGGGAACATTCACAAGCCCCGTGGTCACAGAGGAGTCTGAAGAGCCGCAGTATATCCAATTTACTGTGTCTGAGATTCTTGACCTGAACCTGCTGGGACGGATCACTAAAAAATAATTGGGAATTTCCGTCGACAAAGCGCTGAGAGCTGTGCAACCCTGCAATGCCGTCTTTAGCCATCTATAAGCGGACACACAGCCTCAGGCACGCCGTCGCTTACTTTGTGACGAATTCCAAGACCTGTGCAAGCCTGAATTGGGATGCCTCAAGGACTTGGAACTGGAATTGGATGTTCAATGCCAATGCTACTCCAATTTTCCGGAAAGCGCGTCCTGCACCCTTTGCCGTGGAAACTGCAGTGGAGGAAGCTTACGAACAATGCATCGCCAAAGAAGTCTGGGAACCCACACAATTGAATAGTTATGGACCACCCGTGGTCCCAATAAAGAAGACACTTCTGCCTGGTCAGAAAAAACCATCTCTTCGCATCTGTGGTGACTACTCCGTTGCAGTCAACCCGTAGTTGGAAGATCACCGACATCCTCTGCCTCTCCCTGAGGACCTCATGCGAAAACTGGGAGGCGGTTACGGATTCACCAAGATTGATCTGGCCGATGCCTCCAACCAGATCAAACTAGTTCCGTTCAGCCAACGTCGACTTGCTCTCAGCACACACAATGGAGTCCTGCTACAGAAACGACTTCCCTTCGGTATCAAATCTGCACTCGGATATTTCCAGCACATCATGGATCAGCTAACCAAGGATTTACCCGGAACTTCTGTTTACTTGGACGACATTTTAGTAGGCGGTCCGGACGCGGAGGACCACATCAACAATCTCCGACGCCTGCTGAAATGCCTTGAAGACAAAGGACTCCGCTGCCTGCTGGAGAAATGCCAATTCGTCCAGCCCTACGTCGAATACGTGGGACACCTTCTGTCAAAAGACGGAATTGCCAAAGGTGCCAAGGTCAATGACATTATCCGGATGCCGCCGCCCACGGATGTATCTAGCCTGAAAGCGTTCTTGAGCTCGGTACAGTTCTTCGCCAAGTTCCTGCCACCGAACTTTTCTTCAATCGCGGCGCCACTGTAGGAACTGACAAAGAAGAAAGTACCTTGGAAATGGGACGACATACAACAGAAGGTTTTCCAACAGCTGAAGGACCTCCTGTCGTCGGAGAACGTCCTGGTCCATTTCGACAGCAAGTTGCCCCTAGGACTTGCCTGTGATGACTCCAACGTCGGAATCGGAGCTGTTTTATTTCACCGTTTCCCTGATGGAAGCGAGCGTCCGACTGCCAACGTCTCGAAGACCCTGACGCACAATCAGCGCAACTGCAGCCAAATTCAAAAGGAAGCCTTGGCTATCGTCTTCGGCCTCAACAAATTCTACCAGTATCACTTCGGTAGAAGATTCATACTGGTTACGGGACATCGTCCACTAATTCCTTTTTTCGGACCAGGAAAAGACGTCCCTGAAATCGCTGCGAACCAACTTGCTCGATGGGCTGTCCAGCTCAGTCAGGTCAACTACACAATCGAATATCGACGAACCTGTGATCACGCTAACGCGGATGCCCTGAGTCGTCTTCCCGTCTCCAACGACACTCAATTCGACCGGCAGGAAACAGACGACGACAGGGATTTGATCTGCGCAATCGACAACATCAACAATAAGGTGACGCCTGTAGAACATCGTACTCTGGAACATGAATCAGTCAAGGATCCAGTCATTTCAACAGTGTTGAAATTTGCTCCCGAAGGATGGCCACCGAAGAAAAGCGACGAAGGCACGGAAATGCAACGTTATTGGCAAATTTCAGAGTCTCTCAATCTGCAATGGGTGTAATCTACTCTACGGATCAAGAGTCGCCATTCCTGCAAGTATACGCCGACAAGTTCTGGAGCTGCTTCATCTCGCGCGTTTCGGAATGCAACGAATGAAACAGCTGGCTCGCACTTCAGTCTACTGGACCAACAACGATGATGACATCGAAGGGATGTGCCGACACTGCGTTTCTTGCGGAAACACCACAACAAGCCTTCCAAGCCGGTGATCCATCCATGGATGTTTTCTGAAAAGCCTTGGAGTCGACTTCACCTGGACCATGCCATCAACTTCATGGGAACCAACTGGCTCGTGATCACGGA
>JASANE010023998.1:0-22271 GCA_030248225.1 Trileptium ribeirensis | reverse complement strand
GTCGCTACTTTGAACTTAATATTGACCACACTGTAGGTGGGGAACAAAAAAGAAATTTTTACGAGCTTTTCCGATAGCAAAACTTCACTTCGCTTGCTCTGTTTCAATAATAATTATCACGAAACTTTTGTTTGACTTAACATCCAGCAATTATTGCACGTAATTTATTTCCTTTGATATTTGTAGGCTCACCGAGTTGGAAGAACGGTCGTGAAGAACGAAATCAGTTTACTCACTGCATAATGATTGTATTGCTTTTGGAAAATTTATGTAGGTGTCATCACTAGTTAACGTCTATGTGCATTGTTGTATTAATGCCTTTTTAGATTATTTTGTACTTTCTTGTGTTACATATAATACATTAATTTTAATTTATTCTCACGGTGACTGTTAACTGTATCCAAATATTTATTCAGTAAAAATAAATATTATATTGGAGTTGTTTTCACAGAATTTTCACGCTTGAAAATATAAACAAATAGGCCAGTGCAGCCATAATTCGCGCTGTGTTCTCGTTTTATTATAGCATCAGGACTTACTGTCCGTCGGGTTAGGGACCATATATTGGTAAATATGGTTCCGGTGTGGAGGTGTAAGCCAGGTGCCATGATGGCAGATCCGGGGAAGGGATGCATTCCCCAAAACATCTGGTTATCTGGGACCAGAACCCATCGGTATATGTACCCTATAGCCAAAATCTCAGTTTAAATATTCCCCCAAACATCTCTCGTCCCTAAATTTCAGAAGAAATCTGCGCCACTCTAAGAGACGCAGCCAAAATGTTTCCCGTATCCCCTATTTTTACACAATGTTCCCAATTTTTCATTAGAATTTTTGGTAATTTTGCTCGTAACTGCTAAAGTTTCCTGACGTGGTTTCGAGTTGGGAGCTCTAGGGGGACAAATATGACTAGTGATCCGGACCTTAGGAGGAGATATCACCTTAACCTTTGAGTCCTAAGTTAGGGTACCTTGCACAAGGTGCAAGATAAATGTATATATTAGATGGACATTACATGCTAAAAGTTTATAGTTACATGAGTGACATTGTTAAAAACATAATTGGTTTAAACATGGTAAACAAAATGCAAACTCCCTTTGCCAAAAGAATGTAAAATGTGCGAAAAAACATAGCGCGCAGTTAATTTGGACAACCCTGGACTCAGATAATAGGGGGACTGGTCAGCCCCGCCCCCCCAGTTTTTGAAGTGGGGTACAGTCCACCCTACTGTTCAAAGTCTTTTAAGCAAGGATTAAAACGATGCTGCATCCCCCCACACTCGCATATATATCAGAATTTTCAGGAGCTCTATTTATACAATAAAAACAATTCGGTATAATTATATATGATTAATTTTCGAAATTGCTCGAATTTTGCCAAGCTGTTCAAAGGTACCCTCTATTTTACCACGAAGTGCCAAGTCCCTGACGAGCTAGAAATATGTTGCGAGTCATATAACGAGGCGAATAATACGACCATAATTCTAGTGCCGTAATATGTACCCATCAATTTATATTTTGGCATTTCATGGGTTCACTTTTTTACATTAATTATGTATTTTGTCACGAGTTATCCTACCATGGTGTCTCCCACTTTCGAAATCGTATCTGCGCCGTTATGGACATCAACACACAGTAACGATGCCCTGGGCGCCGTATTGTATGTAGGTTTGAGAATAATGCTATTCATATTTAATTCTTATGAAAAATAATTCTTAGAAATTTGAAAACGTCCCGACTATCTTTAAAAGAGGTTGTGTGCAACCTTTTGCCGATATATACAATGAACTACTATAACACAATATGCATTTCCATTATGCTTGCATGTAATTATTGGACACTGATTTCGTATTTTGCATTTGCACTTTCTAAACTTGATTTTTTACGCCGATAGTGTGTAATGATTTTATAAAAATTTGGCAGAAAATAATAAATTATTATTTTAGTGTCTTTTGCATTAGAGTGAAGTTGTGCAGTATGATTTGCTAGTTTTTGTGTGAAGAATCATCAGGCAGTGGTCAGCAACTTTCGATGTTCGAGTTTATGTGTAAAATGAGTTGTCTTTTACTAGATACTTTTCTGGGGCCACTGTTGGGTTTCCTGCGTTTATGAGACTTTTTGCAATTAGTCCTACATTTAAAGACTTTTAATTTTCACAAAGTCTATGTGACATTTTCTAATTTGTCTATGTGGTCATTCTCTAATATCGTTGAGTTCACCGGTTTCCCCAGCATTATCGGATACTTCAGAAACTCGGAAAAATCATTTTTTGCTGACCACTACCAAATTGGTGATGTTGGCGACATACGATTTTATCTCATTTATAGTTATGGCTGGGAACTAAAAGCGATATCCCCTGGTTGGGTGCCTCACCCGAGAATTTATTTTTGCTGCGGCTGTGAACCACTATTTCATGCAAAAATGACTTATGGTTTTCTACAATATTCTGAGGATTATTTAGTTTTATGAGGACATTGCCTATTGCAGTACTTCCGATTTTGATAATTTTCATAATTCACAGGTTTAGCGAGCTGTATGGTTGTCCTGTATGGTCCTGAAACAATTTGTCACCTCTATGTTTTCTGGAAAAGTTATAGTAAATGAAGATAATAAAAGGACTTTTGGATCTTTGAAGTGAAACCAGGTTTTTATATGAATATAGTTAATGGTTTTCACGCACTTTTGGAGTCAAGTTTTAAATTTGATTTACCTAATTGATATAATCTTCTATAAGTTCTTTCCGCTAACATCAACCTGTTTATTGGACATTAATGTAAGACAAATTTTGCTACTTATTTAGCATTAACTGGAAGTAATGTAATAGCAAGGTCTCATTGATTTATCTTTTCATTAATCCTAAGTAAAATTTGATTATATGTCTACGTCACGAGGCTTGTGTAGGTATTTTATGAATCAAAAACTGTACTCGAAATGGAAAAAGTTCCGACGGGACTTACATCTGGCTAAATTTTCTGGATTGGCGGAGCGACGCACTGCACCGTTGTAGTATAACGTTTTCAAAGATGTTTTCTATTATGACTGCGAGACGGGGTGTAGAATTGTGTGAATTTCCAAAAAAGGTTTGTAATTCTACACATATCTCATTGTTAAAATATTGGAACAGGTTTGTAATTCTACACATATCTCATTGTTAATTATATTGGAACAAGCAGAACGTAGTATAACACAAAAGATACCAATCTGATTTATTAGTAGGAACACAGAAAGATATCGATCCGGTTTTTGCAAAGCAGCCCGCAAGCCGGTAATCTCCTTCAACGACGATTCAGATCGCAACTTATATTTCTAGTTTGTTTATCCCCGGAAATATATAATTATGAACATTATTACAGCAATTTACTAATTGCTATAAAAATCACGCAGCAGATCAGGGATAAAAATTTAGCTTACTGCTGGTATAATCCTTTAACTTTTTGAAGCCCGAGTTTGATTTATGTGCCGTGCAATGTTTGACAATATATACTCAAGCCGACGGCGGATCGAACCCGGTTTCGTTCTGCTGGTGAAAGTCGCGTATATATAATCGCCAGTAACCAACATGTAAGGATTTTATACCGTCCGGTACCAACGTGTCATACATTATTTGTATGTTCATCATACCGAACCAGGGGTTCAAGGGCTATCTCATGAGGCCTCAATCCCCCAGTCCCTGAAATTCTTCACATTCACTCCCACCCGCACAGGCACGCGAAAATTTTTAGAAAAAATAGCATGAAATTTGTAAAAATTGCTTCTTCCGAAAGATCGTCATCTTTTTTCAGCATACCCATAGTGGGTCTCCTTCGGAGCTTATACCCATGAGATGACCCTTAAACCCCCGTGAAGACCCCGGCAACCCACGAGACCTCAGAGCGTCAGTATATATGTTTATTGTATTAGGCCCAGTTCTAGCCTAAGGGAACCCAGCTGCACCATTTCGCACCCGTTATGGTGGCTTTACGACGTCGGCTTTGCCGAGTCCTTAGTGAACCTATAATTAACCTAAGGGAACCGGCTAGCTTAGCAGGCCGCACCCGGGTATACCAGGGTCTTCGGCATGGCCCCTGTTTGTGTACATGCTAGTGACATGAATGTGTCCAGATGGATGGTGAAACCTTATGCGGCGTTCACGTTATAAAGTCCCCTTCGTTTGGAACTTTTTATCCCCTCTGGTTGTGACTATACAGTAACAACAGTAAATGTCACACACTCACTGTATAAATATTTTTGACGGTGACTGATACACCGTCTAGTTAATGCACTTCAGCATTACGGTATCGGCGACACCACATAGCTGCCCTGTTTTCGCGGAATGACGGCGTCACGGACACCATCTATAGCTTATGTGATGTAGAGAAGAAATATATTTAGTAATCAGTAGTTGTTTATTAAAGAGAACACCAATACGCCTTGATTGTTAATGCTTCCTTTATTATGAACACTCTCTGACGATGTCAAGATATTTAGTATAGGGATACGGAAAGGTCATAGCTTACAGCAGCAAGCCGTGTGAAGTTCCTAAATATTTCAGTAGTTCATGAAACTCTGGTTTGCGACATACCAATGATTTTTTCTAAATACTTCATTATATGCCCCATTTTCGAAATATACTGGATAGAAACGAGTCGTTAGTGCATTGGGCCTTAATTTTTTTTGTAAATCATCCGAAGGGAAAATATGTATTCAGCCAAGGAGGACAATCTGCACATGGTGGGCTAGAATAAGACAGTTGACATGATTTGGGAAATGATTAAAGGAAATTTGTAAGCATCGCTTTAAGTTAGAAAATGTCGATTTTATCCCAGATTTGATTTATGTTTCTCCATAATATCATTTTACAGCCATTTTAGTGAAATATTTACGATAAAAGATGCACGCGCGTAGTTCTAATTGTGTCATGCGTTTCGATTTACAAAAAAAACTTTGTCGTTGGTCTTGCTAAAGCAAATTTGCGTGAACATAACACAACAATGTATCTTTCTTTGTTGGACCGAGTGATCACAAGATTGCTATAAAGTCCAAGGCACAACTTTAACTCCATACCCGCAAAAATTAGCGATGTCCATTGTCTGCATCCTGGTCGAGCGATATATTATGGGGCATTTGCGTTAATTTCTGTGCAGTGTGACTTAGATTTGCCCGACAGTCGGCCCTGACTATGCACATGTCCGCGTGAAAGTTTAGCTAACTATTAGGACATTAGCAGCACCTTGGGCTGACTATACGTTTTTGCAAATCAGTCAGTTGTATTAGTAGAAACTTCCTTACCAGTGACGCGATACTATCTAGCGTACCAAAATTATATATTGTGAAACCTGTGATCCTATGTAAAGTTTTTGTTTTGACTTTTGTGCTGGCTGCTAGTTGCACTAATAAGCGGATATTGATTTAATGCATCATTTACCAGTGGTGAAACAATGGGGGTTTTACGCCCCCTCCACCTAAATGGCTGTTTGGGAGCCCCTCCTCCTCCCCTAAATGGCGCTTTTTGGCCATCCACACCCACATCCCGTGTGGGTGTTACTGCACAGCTGATGTTACTGTACTGTGGATGCTACTGTACAGTGTACGTTACTGTACTGTGGATGTTCAGTATTTTATACAGCGATTGGTCCCTGTTTTACGTACATTTCTTTGCAAGCGTGACAATGTATTTTGCTCCAGAAGAATTCTTATTTATAAGCAAACATGCATTACCTATATGAAATCACTCAATTCTGTAGCCACCACAACTTCGCGATGGTGTAGAGCTAAGGGTTTCCACTGGACCGTGCGGTACCCTTATCCAGCGTTTTATTTTTACGTGGTATCGCCAGTAGCCCTATTCCATGAGTCCTTGAGAGGACTATTGGGATACTACTTGAACCAGTTTAAAATATAATCTTTGTTGTTTATAGAAAAGTTTGGTAAAATTTCAAAAAGCTTAAAAATGTCATGGTTAGCGGTACGCCTTTTTTCATTTGTTTTGTCATAAATTTCACGGAAAAATCATTTTCTCACGCAAAGATTGCAAATGCTGTAATTTATGCTGGTCCATTGAGCGCCCATCAATATATTCTCCTGTAACTCTACACTTGTGTTCAAATATTTCTACTTCTGCCTCTGCCTGTTTTATTTCCTCCACAAATAATCGCTCAAGACAAAAGAAACAACGTTATCCATGCTCACCAAACTCTATCGTTGCAAAATCAAACTGAACTGCTTTTCAGCAATTTTAACAGTATTTATACTTTCGTAATGACGTCATTCCTAACAACTACATTAATCAACCTAACATTTCTTAAATCAAATTTTGCTAATGTTTTCACAAATTTCGTCACTACCATTAGTTTTTCTGCTCTAAATCCTTTAACTCCATTGCTCGTACCAATGAACACACTGTTATTGGTACATAATTTGATTTTATCAAATACGTTGTCCCATATTATTAATAAATGACTCCAATTTTCATAATTTCGGAATCTTACAATAAGCTGTGTTTCATTTTCTGTTTTTCTAACCCATTCAATTTCATATTTTACGTTATAACATTTTGGTAAATATGCATGTATGCTGATATCAATGTTTACAACAAGCAGTGTTACAAAAAGTAACAAAACAACAAATGCTATTTCTTTTTCCATTTTTATCAATTTATGCAAATATACGTCACCTTTTAAGCAATTTTATTTCAATATACTTCTCTACTTTTATTTTTGTGTAGCTCTGCAGGGTATTCGCCCATTGCAAATAATACAATTTCTTCATTTAATACTCCTGTAAAGTCAGTTACAACCCTTACATTACCTTCTGCTGGGTTTGAAATGTAATTGCAGTCACTACTAGGGTCCCTACTCATATCCACACAAAATATTTTATACCCACCGTCAAAATTAGATCTAGTTAATCCAATGTTATCAGTTCTGTAATTAAGTGCATATAGTGTATTTTGAAACACTCTCAAATTGTTACCAGATTTACATGGTAATGCAACATTACTTGGTAACCTATCATCATTCAGAAAAAGTGTGAAACTGTTAATATCTGGTAACTTATAATTAAACAAGTTTTCCTTTAATCCACCTGTATACGCTTCCTGTGTTATTCCCCAAACGTATAAATTCGTCTAGGCAATTTTCCATCAAACAGTCCAATCAACATTTTATAGACCCTTATTAACAGAAAATGTATGTATTCTGTATCTTATTGCAGGAAATGTTGCTCCACTGCTATTTAATATCTTATCTTGCATTTCCAAAGCTTGTTTATTTAGTTTTGATTTAGCAACGTAAAGTTTAATGTCGTTTACACGCAACTTATAATTTTTATCTTTATCTTGCAAAATAACAAGATTGGTAGGGCTTCTGCTAAACTCAAATTCAACTTTTGTTTTTGGTGGTAAGAATTTCGGTATAAATTGTGCATCAATAATGATAGGAAAATATAATTCTGCTTTCGTTGAAGATATAAAGTATGTTTGTCTAGCAGTTCCACCATTATTATCATCGAAAGTATCAAATGTATATGCACTATCTCGTGCATAAATACACCCTTGTAAATATTGTAATCTTTGTTGCTCTTTCATATGTAACATATAAAGTGTATATATCATCCAAGGATAACGCCTCTGGTTAAATGTTACAGGTTCACCATTTGTTTTCATTTGAATGGATGAAAATATTGCGTAACCAAACTGCTAGGCATAAATTTTTCATTCGGTTTTAGATTTTTTTCCATCACGTTTTAAAATTTGTAACTCTATATATGCATATATTTGTGACAAGTCAATGCAGTCAAGCGCACTTTCGCTAATTTTAAAACGCAATGAATCATCTTCATCACTACTGGGCAAGGTTGTATCACATGCAACTTCAAACAATTGAGTTGACTCAATTGACTGCTGTGTAGCGTACGCGTTAACATACATGTGGATTGGAAAAATTAGCCAATTTAATTTTTCCAATTCCACCGTATGCTCGATTATTGTATTGAATATTTAAAAACTCATTTCCCTTTTAAGCTTTTTCACTTTCTTTTTAACAGGTTTCTTAACACTTTTATTTTGGTTTTTAGTTCTACTGCCTCCGGCAGTTTAGACATGTAAAAACACAGTGGTATTGCCATTTTTCATATCAAAACAATATATATAATTGCTTTTAAGAATTTTTTATGAAAACCATTAATCTCATAATCAGTTTTTTATCACTTTAAAATATTTCAACTGGTATAAAATTTACATCTGTTACCTAGAAAAATTTATCTTTTTACAAATATTGTGTATTTAGAAGTAAGTCAGTACTGTTTGTTTTGTCACTTACAATACGTGCAACAACTGTTTATGTTTTCCATTTACGGATCTATCATGAACAAAAGATCACAGTAAAAATTTAGGTTCTAACAACCATAACTTTTAGCACCATTATTGTCTACCATTTCTCGAATGTTTTCTTCAAACCCAAAAACAATTCGGCTATGTTTTCGACAATTTAATTTCAGATTGTTCAACAATATATAGGCTAACTCGGTCACAGCATGTATCCAGTGCAAACTGAATGTCTGTGCTGTATCAATTTAAAAAATTTGCTAATGTGCTTTACGTTTATAATAACCTTTCTCAACATGAAATTGTTTCCATTTATTGTTTGTAAAATAGTGTATTTCACTTTTTTGTATAGTTATAAATTTGTGAGGCATCCACTTCCAAAACTTTAACTTTTTTTGCGGCAATCGCTACAGGTAGTTCAGCTTGCTTATTATTTCAGATCACAAATAATAACATGCGCCATTTATTAATTATTGTACAACGAGCAATATTTAAAACCTTTATAGTAGATTGTACATATAAACTACAAACTGATTATATTCATTAATGTTTTTACACCTTGTAATGGCTACATTACCACTAACAATTACCAAGGCAGTGGCTTTATTTACTTTTAGTTTCAATGTATTGTACATTTCAGGTTCATATAACACAGTCGCACATGTTCTTAATGTGTTATAAATGTCGGCTAACCTTAGCCGCTGGTTCAATTTCATCAAACCCACAACATTTTTTACTTCCCATTTGAGTGTACAAACGTATCCTAGATTTTTTTAACTTCTCATAATTATATGTTTTTGAACAATTTATCTGCTTCATACATACTTTTAGCACTAACTAAAATAAGTTTACCGTGTGGAAATACTAATATGGTTCCCCTGGTTTAAACCGCCATATGGCTGCATTGAAACGTTCATCATCAAAATCTACATTATTTCCCAATATTCGCAATTCCATTAAATCAATATCACATTCGACATTGCAAGCAATAGTTAAATTAGTTATTTTATTATCTTAATTAACTCTTTAAGCATCAATCGCCCTTTAAGGGTTTCCAGTGGACCTTGCGGTACTCTTATCCAGCGTTTTATTTTTACGTGGTATCATCAGCAGCCTTAATCCCACAAGTCCTTGAGAGGAGACTGTTGAACTTCTGCTTCAAAGTCACGTATTTGCATCCACCGACCACCTAAAACATTTGTCGACCAGGTTTGTCATGTCGTTTGCTTTTTTATCAGACGAACTAATACCAATCCCCAATAATTATCCCATTCACTGGCTTCTGCAATAATTGCATCACCAGTGTTCATTACATTCCTCCCTTATATTATTATTTTTGTTTAAATTTTTCCCACAAACCAATTCTCATAATTTTACTCGCAACCTGTTTCCACTCATCGTCATTGAAACCTTTAATTTTTTTCCCAATCATTTTTTGCGTGCTTGGTTTATAAGTTTTCATTATCATTTCATAACTTTCATAATCTTGAAAATACGGTGCTTTTTCACTTGATCCCGTTGTTCAACACGATTATCTAAAGACGCATCTAATGTAAAATCTACAAATATTTAAATTGCTAAACACACTCTACCCTGATTTGAATAAAACCAAAGGTGTGCCTGTAGTGCTAACGCAATCTTTTGTATGTCTCCACTATTTTTGAATTGAAATCATAGAATTTGTATTTATTACATATACTTTTTAAAATATCAAGTTTTACCACGTTTACTAATATAACGTTTTTCATTTTGAAACTTGTTTTCTACCTCTTCCAAATGCCGCATCAGGCACGTTTGTCAAAATTTTCTCAAATTCTTCTGAATCTAAAGGTCTCGGCGGTGAAATCTTTACATCTGAAGTAAAATATTTTATAAGATCAAAAATATTAGAAGTTTCTTCTTGTTTCCATATACAACCCCTGTTATTATCATCTAATTTTAGGTTTTTAATGTGTTCAAGCATCAGCTTTGCTTTTTTCCGAACGTTTTTGGGAAAGGCCAACTCTATAATATTAGTATTCATTATGGGTTCATTGCAAACCTCAATTTCATTTACTACAGGTTTTTCTTCAATCGGTCTTGTCTTCATATTATGTTCCAACCACCTTGCTGGAGCAACTGCCATTTTACGTGCCATAATGTTTATTAAAATAATCAAGTACTTTACAACTGATGGTGTGAGTAATTTACGTTTCTTTGGAAAAATACAGAATACTTCTTATTTGCAATGCTTTAAGTATTTTGTCTTTTTATTTTGCACAGCATTATATGCAATTTCACTAAATCCGTAAATTAGGGATGATGGAGCGTTCATAATTACAGCTGTAACAATTTTCGAAGGACTTCTTCAAAAATTGTAATGTATCAATGTGTTTTTCTATATTTTTAGACATTTTTTCTTGAACTTCAATCATTTAAACCTTTTAAGCGTATACAAACATGTAAGCATCATGTGGAAAAATGCACTCTCTAACTCTTAAAACTTTTTCGGTATTTGGTTTTACATCTAAAATAAATACCCGTGCGATTTAGTTGTCGTTTGTTCGAAAGCACTTGGTAAAAAATTACTTTTTGTTGGCCACATTTGTCATCCAAGAGTACAAACCATAGTTATCTCTCATGTATGGAAAAAGTACAATGTATTGCGCATTTCTTGTAATCGCTCTCATGTATTTACCCTCGTGATAGATTTTTATGTTAAAAAATTGTACTTAAATTATTATGTCGCATTTTTGAAAAAGCAGCAGCTAATTTTTTATCATTTGCTTATCTTCGATTCTTAAACTTCGTCAGGCACACATATCATATGTCCTACATCAGTTTGTGGAAATGTGTCATGAATTCCCTCATGAAGTTCTAAATTTGGTATTTCATTTAACAGTGTGGCATAAATATCTTGAAAAATGCTGCAACAAAACAATATTTTATCCACGGGTTTATCAAACATTTTATACTTTAACTGTTTCGCTATCCATTGGGTTTTCCCACATCCAGTTTGACCACTAACAACACAAGTAAAAGGTAGTTGTAATGGTAAAATAATTTTGTTATACTCTTTTTCATCTTCGGCGTCACATTTTTTCATATGTCAATGCAAATTCTAACACGTAGTACTGTACTCTTTTGAACATTTTTTTCACAAAAGGAAGTGATTTTTAATAATTATATATCATCAACTTTTTTGAGCTTTAAAATAGTCTTAGCTCTCTATATACGCATGTACCCCTATTTTGTACCCCCGCGTACCCCTATGTTGTACCCATATACCACTGTTTTGTACCCCGGCATACCCCTATTTTGTACCCCTGTATCCTGTTTTGTGTATCCCTGCGTACCCATTTTTGGTACCCTTGCGTACTGCTATTTTGTACCCCTTAGTACACCTATTTTGTACCCCTGCGTAACCCTATGTTTTACCCATATACCACTGTTTTGTACCCCTGTACCCTGTTTTGTATGCCTGCGTACCCCCTCTTTTGTATCCCTGTACCCTGTTTTGTATCGCTGCGTACCCATATTTTGTACCCATGCCTACCCCTATTTTGTACCCATATACCGCTATTTTATCCCTGCGTACCCCAGTTTTGTATACTGCGCACCCCTGTTTTATACCCCTGTTTTGTACCGTTGTGTGCTCCTATTTTGTACCCCTGTACCGCTGTTTTGCATTTCTGTCTCATAATTTTTTATTATAGTGGTCTTAAATCTTTTCCATTTACCCATGAATTAAATGTTTTTGAACATACCAACCACTTTTACAAGGTAATCGGTCCTTACCTTTACAGTTTTGCTAAAATTTTTTCAATTTTGTATGTATATATAGTCTTGAACATAAACATTCTGCAACTCTTTGCGCATAAAACCTACCTAAAATTTTTTAATTATTAGCATCCTCTACCTAGAGGTACCACAAAGTGCGTCAAATTCCCTAATGTGCGCCAGTGCAACTAAGGTATTGGACACAAGGTGCCTAATGTGCGTCATTAGTAATTAACAGATTGTTCATGTAATTTCGTAGATACCAGTGAGTTTTAACCGCAGAAACATTGATAAACCATGTATAATTTGAACCAGGCGCATCGACAAAAAAATTTTGCTGGGGGAGTCACGTATTGTGGATGTCAACTGAGCATACGATCTCATGCTGTAGTTGCACACTCGGGACCGCCATCTAAAACTAGAAGAGCGCTCAAGCCTTACTACTCCCCCTCTCCGTGGCCACAGCCAAGTCTCGTCCTGATTAAGTTCGTTTTATATTTTAAGATTAAACAGTGTGCGCCTGAAATAACGGGTGAGTGTCTAGGGTGTCTACGGTGATATATACCTGCGATTACGACTCGGTGCTGTGTGGAATGAATGTGTAATGATGGACGCGTGCAACAAAACACAGTTTTATAAAACGATGCTTATTTTAAATAACATCTTTTATAATTTTGGAAACTTTATGGATACGTATATATTATTTAACGATACGTTGTGAAGCAGTGAGATATTTGAACGTATGTCCGTGTGCAATCATCGTTGTTGACTGTTTCTGATTTCTGACAAGTAGACGGTAATACTGAAAAAAACTATTTTATAAAATCTTCCCCGGTAACCTAATTTAAACGGTTTTAGAGCTGGTTAAATTGCGAGAGTCAAGCAGTTATCGCGTACGGACGTCAGCCTACTGAATCGCGCGGCGAAACCAGATTGTTATGTCAACCCGCAATGAATGATATAAATGATTAGAAGAACAAACAACTTAGAAACGGGTAGGAGGCGGATACCCATGACTTGGCGTTATGCGTGAGCAAACTTAGGTGACCCCGCTAACCATCCTAATTTGTCATTACCGATATGGAATCGCAAACCCTTGTTACGGAAAACAGGCTTAATTTCATTCGGTTTTTCGCTAACCGAAAATTGGCAAAATCAAATTCAAGTGCCAGAAATTAGACCTTATGTTCGAACAGAATTTTGGCGATTCAGTTTGCAGAAATTCTGTTCCCTAATATATTATCATTTAAATTTGCATTATATAGTGTTCGCGAACAAATTTAATGCAAAAGTGACGTCACAATCAAATCAACAAATTTTCGTTCACAAAAATTTGGGTAATTTTACTTCAATTTTCTTGAACACAAAATGGTTAGATTTCAAACTTGAGCGCTGTGTTCGCGAACAGTTTAGTGCCGAATTTCAATTGACCAAAAAGCGTTCCGCAACAAATTTTATCCAAAAAATACAAAATAGGATGGTTGCCGGCATCATTTTAAGTTTACTCGCGCATTATTCTTACTGTAAGCCTTCTATAAAAATGTGAAGCTTAGACTAAGGCTTAGGGTATGGATGTGGTACGGTTTGTGCTTCACTCTTATTGAACTGCTTGTGAGGCGTCCTCTACACGATTGCCAAAGGTTTAGGTCAGTTAGAGAATAATTTGACGACCGCATCAATGAGAATTCTATAAGACAAATGCAAAAAGCTATTAAATGAATGAAATATTACGCTAGAAAATATAACAGTGATGTTCATAGGAAGTTGAAAAGGGAGTTAATTATTCATGGAGCCTCGAACCCCTTCAGACAATTTGTAACTCTCCCTGTGATGTAGCCCGATCTCTCTCTGTGGCTCCGCACCCTCCCTTCCCCCATCCCTCAAATGGAGAAATTAAAGGGGGATTATCCCACTGTGGCACGTCAGACATCGCCCATGTATGAAGATATACATTTACTAAAACAAACAAATTGTCGAAATTCGTCAAAACGGTATTGTATGAGCACGTTGTCGTGCGTGATTTTTTCATATAATGAAGCAAAGATATGCACAGGCCTGCGATGTTCGGAAGTGAGGCGGGTGCAGTCAAAAATCAGGGGGCTACAGAAAAATTGCGAATAGTACGGGGCAGTATCCTCCACCTCTGCCACCCTCTTTTGCTGTGCTTCTAGATAAGCATATATATTATTACCGTACATGGTAATTGAGGGGATATCCCTTGAAGTATCGCTCTCTCCAAAAGCCTTGGCTACCCGCTCCTCTGGCAGGTGGTCCAACCTCCACCGACGGCGACGCACACGTAGATATGTAGCGCCATTTCCACGAAAGCGTGGCAGTAGAAATACGTTGCCACACGATGCTGTGTCAGTACTACTGTTTAGATCTCAAAAGGCATAGAATTACATATGTATTGCCACGCTTTCGTGGCAGAGATAAAGAATTGCCACAATCACAGTTTTCAATTCGTGGCAAAACTGTTGTATTTGTAACACGGTGTGCAGGCGCTGCACGTAACTTAGTGTGAACGCATCATTACCCTTGGTGTGCACGTCGATTTAGGAAATCTCACCAAACTGTTACTATAGTGAGAGCCCCACAAATACTATTTTTAGGAACATGGAAGCAAATTGACCGAAAACCATTACGCATTTGATATAGCAAACAGCGCCATCGTAGTTGTAATTAATTTACCAATAAATTAATTTATTGTTGACTGTTTTATCAGTATCACTGTTCTGGATTACCAATTACTTACGTTGTGCTGTTGGTTCCAGCGATTGTTGTTGAGCTGCAGTAAAGTCAAGTGCCGAGTAGCACAAACCTGACACTGACAAGAAGTTAATATAAGCACACCACTCTATACGAGTGGAAAGAACTGTTCCGCATAAAACCGTGATAATAAAGCTGAACTGAAGCTGAAATAAACTGAATTCATAAATAGACCAACGTTCTGCTTATATCAAGTTTACGAACTGGCTAGAGCTGCTGTTGATTTGCATACGCAAATAAGCGTTATGCATTGCACAGTTAATGTTTTAGTCTTTCTTTGCTTTTAGTTAAAGTTACCGAATTTAAATTTATAATATTTAAATGGCTATAGTTTTTATTGGTAAATGACTTAAAACCGACAAAAATGTTGGTATAAAATATATATTTATTTCGTAATTTGGAATAATCTTAGCTAATATATATACGCAAAACGCTAATTTACTATATATCGGTATCGGCCTTCTAGCTTCTGAAGCAAAAGTCCATCATATCCACATCTAAATATTCTAAGTTTTAATGAAATATCTACAAATTGCATGCACAGATTGCTATATAGTAACTAAAATATTATCAATAATGAAGCGTGATTTCTAAAATTTTCATAAGTCCACCATTGCAAGCGATACCATCAAATCCAGAGAATATCTCTAAATAAGCATTGTCACAAATTAAAATTGTATCAGATGCTCTAATCGTGATATGCCTTGGGAAGGCTTCATCTGACAAGAAGTTTATCATAACACAAGTCTAAAGGTGTCACATAAAGTGCGGCTAAGTGCATATAAAGTGTTGTGTCCTATAAGAATAGAGATGACTGATTCAAAACTAATCAAAGACAATGCTTCTTCTAAAGACAGCCTGGACTTTTGGAAATTTGCAAATTGTGGAAATATTTCTTTGTGTACAAACTAGTACGAAGTGCAGTAAGACAGTGAATAATTAAAGAGCGTAGCGAAATATATATCTTAACCTAAGAGAACTTTAATGAAACGGCCAAAAACACAAATAAATTAGTAGTCGCTGCAGCGACAGAAATGGTATCAGCGTAATAAAAGGGACCACGAAACTAGTAAAATGTGTCATTCTAGCTAATGCATTCGTCCGGATTTACACTAGGCCTGATGGCATTATGCCCGAATTCCAAGAGAACATTAATAAAACATACTTTGACAAGATAACATACTCATAAGATAATTTATATGAAAAATTTGGAACCGTCGTGTCAAACGCTTGGCCATTTCTAGCCCACCTAGCTCTTTGTTCGGATAATTCTTAGGAAAAATCTAGGATAGTGATATCAAACGCTTGTCCATTCGTGGTTCCACCTAAACTCATTGTTCGGATAGTTCTCATTTTTATTCCTATTAATTTATGTTAGCGCGTTGGCGTTCATGTTATTTCGATTTCTTTTTGTTAGCTAAATAAATATACTAAACTAAAAATAGCTAAAATTTTCATTGCTAGATAGGTCCAAAATTATAGTTAGCCGTATTGCCGTTTTCTTGACAGATGAAAGTGGCAATCGCCCCCTTGGACCTTCAGTTCCACTAGTTCCAAAGTTGAAGGACCGCAGGTCATTCTGCCAGGTATAATATTGTAGCTTAGAGAAGCCAGAATTTGTCTCTATTTATATTTGTACTTCGATATAAGCCAACGGCCACAAAGAAAATGTAATTACTACGCACGTGTATCCGCATTTCATTGATGTTACATGCGCATAGTGGAAGAGTTGGCTTTACCAGGTGAGGCACCGAACCCCCTCCACGCTCTGGGGGCCTCTCCGATTCCCACCTTCCCGACCCACCCGTGAGTAGACCGTTCACCCTTGTATATTCAGCGTCTTATAAGTGATCGATAAAAACCAGCAAACAGATAGAAATCTAATCAAACAAAAATTACACTGTTGAAGTGAAACGAGAGGTGATAAAACCACCGCCAAAAAATTGAACAAGCCAAATTGTAAATCTCAAGTAAAGAGTGAAAAGAGAAAATAGATCCCATAACGCAGAACAGTCCAATGGATGGGCTTTCTAACAAGGTTCGACATTTCGGGCCCATAACTAACTTTAAGATATACCACTATGAATGATCCTAGCTTTATGAGTAACAAGGTCCGACATTTCGGGCCCATAACTAACTTTAAGTTATACCACAATGAACCATCCTAGCTTTATGAGTAACAAGGTCCGACATTTCGGGCCCATAACTAACTTTAAGTTATACCACAATGAACCATCCTAGCTTTATGAGTAACAAGGTCCGACATTTCGGGCCCATAACTAACTTTAAGTTATACCACAATGAACCATCCTGGCTTTATGAGTAATGCAGAATTCACAGAGAAATGCGTGCGCAAAGTCGACACTTTTGTACACAACAGTGTTGTGTAAGTAACAAAAGTTATTTACAATTAACTGTAAATAACTAAAATAACTTACACGTAGCTGGGACTAACTAAAATCAGTTACACCTAACCGTAAGTAATAGAAATAACTTACACCCAAGTGTAGCAACCAAAATCAAATACACATAACTGTAAGTTATTAAAGTTACTTACACCGTACTGTAAGTAACTAAAATTACACACACCCAACTGTAAGTTATTAACATCTCTTACAAACAGGTATAAGTTACTGAAATTACACATAACTGTAAGTTAACAGAATCACCAGTATATAACTATAAGGGGCTAAAATAGTTTACAAATAAATGAAGTGATTATAGCCACTTAATCCGAGCTGTTAGTGACTAAAGCCAGTACAGCTTGCATATAAGTACTTAAACCACAAATATGTAACTGTACAAAGACATATGTTCCGGTTTCACTGTTAACCTGTTACTTGATAGATGAAAGTGTATTTTGCACAAACCTTGCCACAGCAACGGACTTAAGCTGCATTGCCTGGAGCCTCATAAACTAGTCACTAGACTATTTAGAAGCTGTTGCTCGGTTTACAGAGAAACGTCGCAAAGCGGGCGTAACCAGTGCAGGTGCATCCACACGCCGCATTACCACCCCTGTTACTAACTCGTTACGCACTGTACGCAGTGACAAAGATGTCAATTTGTGAAAGAAAGGGTTAACAATGGCGCAATCTATAAGAGGATATTAATCTGCTTGTTGCCGAACCGCGATTTTTATGTAGATACACGACTTTCACGTATTGCATTGTTCACATTAATTTGCGTTCACCTACTGCACACGGTTACGCAAAGAACCGGTGTTTGTTACACTGCAGTTATCATTACATTGTAACGACGATTTTATTATCGCTACAAGCTTCATACAACGGCTTGCATTTGCTAACGATGTTATTCACAAACAGTAACTTCAGAAAATTAGTTAAGCCATCCCACAATAGGCTAAACTCCCATTTTGTAGTAAAAACGATAGATGTAAATTTATGCAGTTCGATCTCAATGTTGGCTTGTAGTTCGCATCAATAGCAACGTTTCTAGCCATCAGCCAAAACCACTCTGAGCATCTTTCGTTGAATCATGATTATCACCGAGTATATATAAAAATTTGCCCTTGCTATATGATCTTCAAGCGTTACACCCAGAGTCAATCCACGCTCCACTTTGGTATTTTCGGACTAGTATATACTTACAATCTGCTATTGCACTACCAATCTTTAGTCTAACACAGAAAATTAGGAAAATATATAAATGATTACTTTAAATGCAGTTGCCAAGAGAATTATTTGACGCAATTTGTACAGTTGTGCATTTTCTAGAATTATTATTACATATAGAATTATTCAAGTTGAATTCGACAGGCCTTCAAGACAATCAGATTTCCGGAATTTCTTGGTTACAGTACATGTGAAAATTTTTTTAATCGGCAAAGTAGGTTACATCAGTACAATATCACTAAAATTAACGACGTTTGACGTTTCGATTGTTTATCATACTTAATTTGTTTGAGCACAGCTCCAACCTCTACGTCGTAATACGTGATTTATTATCGAAATTTATAAACCAAATATAGCATTACATCGAATGTTTCGTTTGAAGTTGCCGGTTGCCTTTCACTGTTATAATTCAATCTTGTTGCTGAAAATATTTTCAATTTCATTGTTTTGGGGTTTTAGGAGCCGTGCTAGTGTTATACATAGTTTAAAGTATCATATTTAGTGATTAGAACGGTAACGTTGTAGCTACTGCAATTTGTACATTTGTAAGCAATTTTGTTTATTTGGCCATCCAGTTGTTTATCGCGAAACAATCTCTTGAGACAGTAGGTAAAATTTTGTGGCTATTGGACACACAATGATTCTGTCAATCTTCACAGGATGATAACTATTCTTCAGCACAGAGACGGCAAAGAGGTAAAAAATATTAACCCGACAAGAAGAGAACATAATCTGGCACAACCCAATAATAAGCCAATCACGGGATATCAATAAATTGGTATTATTACTCGTGACAAGACTAAGTGTGAAATCTCTGCCAATGTTTTATCGAAGCTAGCCGAGGCTCCAGCACGGCATATTCTGCATCGCTTACTGATGCCGTTGTTTCGAGTATTTGGCGTTTCAGCGAAGGTGATACACTTTCATAATCTGTACAATTAGCCTGACCTAAACTAAATATTATAGAACTTTAGCTGAATCCGACTCACCTGAATATAAACCGACACGGTGTAAGCCACTAGTTCATCTAAATGAGAAGCCAACTACCACAAGATATTCATTATAGATGCGCAGATGAACCCAGTCCGTCTGACTGAATAGTTCTCGTACACCGTTTAGTTTTTAATATTTAGGAAACATTTTGGAACGTGGCCAATAATTAACAATGTCTGCATAGTGTGCTGATTATCATTGAAGTTGTCAGTCTTCAGTTTAGCCGTTCCTAAAACATTATAAAATAATTCACAGACAGACAAAAAATTGCATTGCTGTCTTCTTCAAATTAATGAGTCTGGAATTTATTGGTATTTTCGGTTAAACCGTGTCCATGTTTTGAGCGCTGGCAAAATTTTAGGCTCCGCTTGGTTTGATAAACTTTCGAATTTTTTTATCACTGGTGAAGCGCACGCACCGCAACGAGAAAGGATTTATTTGCATGTGTACACAAATTTCTTCGTGTGTGCATGCCAAATAATGAAAAAAATACCTAAGGAGAGAATGAAGATATTCCCACAAAATCGTTTGCACAAGATAGATAGTAGTGCTTGGAGTGTTCGCATGGCACTGTATCCAAGGCCGTTGCATGCTCTTTATTAGTGGAGGGGGCCGGCAAAAAGTGGGAGAGACCGGTCATTTAAATTTGAGTTTGCTATGCCTCTGTTAATTTTTTTACGTTGAACGTTCGTTATTTTACAAGGTAATGGCGAACCCCCCCCCAACCATCTCACCATTTTAAAGTTTGCATAGCGCAGAAACAGCGCAAGTGAACATTGTACCAGGAAAGTACGACTTTTGCGTTATTTCATTACAATAATACAGCTTAATTCATGATGGAACGAAATATTTGCTTAGCGCCTCAACAAGATGTGTTCCGCAAAGCAGCAGACTTGTAACTTAATATTGCGTAACTTTTAGTAAAAAGCTTAATATTTGGTTTCATAGTTGCTACATAACAAAATTTTGCAATATATAAAAAGCACTTTGTAATATATAAAAAGCACGTACACCGAAGAAAAGAACTGCGTGCTTGCGATTTCTAAATATGCAATTTTTCAATATTTTCGATACAACGAAAATGTGGAACCTAATTTAGTGTTGAATTTTTGAAATATAATTATCTGCACCAGGAAAACCCAGTTCTTAGATGCGTTCAAAAAATGAGGCTTACATATAACCTTCATTGGAAACTGCAGCATGAAGCAATTCGCGTGCTTACTAAATCTTGAGGACATTTTGTTCCACAAATTTGATGGAATGACATTAGCTCTCAACAACAACTCTATCTCGTAAACAAGTTTGCATGTACTGTTATTTTATTATATTTAGAAGTACCAATTTGCAACTAATTTGCATTGTTTGGTGTTACTCAGCAGGGGATATCACCTGTTATAACAGATTATACAATTTTAACTTTGAACGATAATGCTGATTCGTGCCTCGATAGGACATTCGAACTCGGTGGCCAGCGAATCTGATGTTTAAATCGAAATCTAGCAAAGCGCTGCTTATGTTTATTCTTGTTAAAAAACTAAAAATACAGTGAAACATACTCAGCCATTTGAAACATGGTGTATCGGCAATAAGCCTATTCTATAATACCATACAAGATGTGTCTTGCAAATTAGTCGAAGACATGATGCTTTAGTCACGTTCACATGGTGTTCTAATTAACATGCGAACAATCTGCACAGGGAACGAAAACTAAATCGTCGCGTCGTGATAGAAAGGATTTGTTATACAAGCTGTTAGCCAATAATTTTGTTAGAAATGCCAAAATATTGCATTTTATACATATAGTAGCTAGCTTATCTGACACAAATTAGCATTGCTATGTTAGCTATTACTATGCTATGCTACATTTAGCTCATAAACCCTAAGCTCAAATGGTATTCATGCCGAGCAAGTTATTGTTGAAGCTTAACGCATAAGATTGCGTGTTTACATGTCATGTGTGGCTTATTGTTGCCGCCTTTTTACAACGACTGTGTAATGAACAAGTCGTTACATAAACTAAGGATCAACTTTAGCTTGCTCAGCCGGTGTTGGGACATTTCACGCCTGGTCTCCAAATCTCGAGAAAACGTTAAACTAATACGTGCACTTAACTCAGCTATGTCTACCAACGTTTGCAGTACCTTGTAAGTTACTGGCCGGGCGTCAAGATGGCAACGCCGCGGTGCGTGACTGCATAGTAGCATGGCCCAGTCCCAAAAAAAATCCATGCAATAGATAAAGTAGCAAGACTTTTTGTAATCGCTTTTCAGACGTCAAAAGAATCGTTCAAGAATGTAAAATCGGTGGAATTCGACATCGATCAAACGTCCGGTCTCCCCACAAGAACTTATTTCTTCTGTCCAGGTGGATACGTACTACCTGCTCAGTTCGTGAAGTTGTTTGATAACGAAAATGTCAGATCTGCCTTGGTGGATGAACATATCACTAGGAGAGCGAAAGGTGACAAGTGGAAAAGAATCAACGCAAGAAAATCCAATTATTCACAGAACAAAAAATATCCCGACAAGCTGCTGCATCGGGTTTACCTGTTTTAAGTACACAAAGATATTGCAAAGGCACAGTCAGATTTGATAGAGTAAGCTTCACTGTTGTTAGTGTCTTTACTTTGCTCCTATTGGTCAGACACAACGTGGGTAAACATTCAGCCACCTAAAATGTCCACGCATTCCCTTGAAGTGTCTTCATAGACAATAATGCTCGTGAGCATCTCTAGCATACGATTTATTTTTCTTGTTGTACAAACCGTAACACTTATATAGCTAACATTCATAGAAATGTCTTATCAGTAATACA
>JASANE010023996.1:0-11411 GCA_030248225.1 Trileptium ribeirensis | reverse complement strand
AAAACTGAACAAAAACGATATGGACTCCGCGAACACCCCGCCGATATTTCATTCTTTTCTTACGGGGGAGGGACGTTCTGTAGAAAAAGTCCCACTGAATATCGATCCGAAAGATTTTTCAAATCTACATCGTCTTCTAGAGTTACTTGTTGGTGTTTGAAATTTATTTAAATTGAAAGTATTCAATCACATTATTGCCGACAACACTAAAGACATGGACAACCAAAAGTCCTATAAAAGGCTGATTGAAAAATTTACTGCCATTTCTGCAGTTTCCAGTATCACCGCTACTGAACTCGAATTTGCGAAGCGACTTTGGATCAGATATGAACAGCAAAACAACTACAATGACGTATTGAATGCTTTATCATCGAAAAGGCATCATCCGCTAATAAAACAAGCTCCATTTTCAAACAGACGAAAACCAAGTTTTGCGTTCCCATGGTCGTCTCGTGTTTGCCGACCTTCCAGACGAAACAAAGTATCCCATATTACTGCCGTACGACGGAGTTATTACCCAACTTATTATCAATGACGTCCACTGCAAATTATTTCGATTCAGGCGTCAGTCACACTCTTAGCCAACTACGACGTCAATATTGGATTCCACGAGGACGAAATGCCGTAAGAAAGGTATTAAATAAATGTCTAATTTGTCGACGCAACAAGGGCCCTCCATATGCTCTTCCACAAATGCCCCCGTGGCCGAAAGAGCGCGTATCTAAAGCAGCTCCTTTTCAATTTACCGGCGTTGACTATTTTGGACCCGTCAATGTAAAAATCGATGATACAGTACAAAAAATGTGGGTCACTCTATTCACTTGTCTTACGATTCGAGCTATTCATCTCGAGCCTGTCAATAATTGCACAGCCGAGTCATTTATCAATGCGATCAGCCGATTCATATCTCGACGAGGAGCTCCTGAGCAAATAATTTCTGACAATGCACCGCAGTTTCGTTTAGCGAAAACATTATTCGACCGGACATGGCACGAAGTCCTAACTCATCGTGACATAACGTCGTATATTAGCTCTAAAGGAGTCCAGTGGAAGTTTACTACCGAACTTGCACCCTGGAAAGGTGGTGTATACGAACGTCTTATCGCATTAGTGAAACCACTTATCGAAATGTCGTTGGTCGGAAACTACTCAAATTTGATGATTTTGTTACTCTCATTTTCGAAGTCGAAACAATTGTCAACAGTCGACCAATTACATACGTTCATAACGACATATCTTTTCTGGTTTTGCTTTTAAAACCTCTCGATTTTCTCACTGATCTATCAACTGGAACGCCAAATGTTGACCCATCTACTAAACTCAAAGGTGGCGACGCATCCAAACTTCTACTTCGTCACTGGAAATTTAAACAAAAAAGATTTAGCCAACTTTGGCAACAATGGACTAATGACTACCTCCTTAGCATGCGCGAGAGAGGTGGCACAACTCATAAATCTGGACGCAGCGACATTCGATACAAAACACCCAACAAAAAAACGAAATCGTTATTATAAAAACTCCTGATGCACCTCAAGGTTCTTTGGAATTTAGGTCGTATCACCAAACTAGCATCACAGCAACGATGGATTAATTAGGAAGAAGCACCGAACTTGTATTGCTACCAAATCAACAAACAATTAAACGACCAATCAATCATTTGTACAGTCTCGAAATTCCAGCAACGTCAGAGCAACAAGCGGGTAACACTGAATACCATCATAGTCAAGGATGTGACTATGACGATGACGAACCATTCGAAGGTTTCACTGAAGAAGAGGTTTATGGCATAGGTAACACGCCTATCTCCTTTTTCGTTAACGCCAACAAAAAGTCTGCGAAACTACCTCAACCGTCTGCGGCTCTCAACATTATAACAAATCGTATTGAAGACCAATTAACAAATTCGCCAACATCCATCATTTTCGAAGCCAAATTATAAACTAGAACAACAGCGTCAAATCTCTCCGCCGCGAGTGTCATGAAATACCATACATATGTATATCATGAATAATATTTTCGAACTTCCGATTTCTGCTTTGAGTGTTTATACTTCCAGACACGACGAAACAATTACGAACCGTGGACAGACAAATGAAGGATCGAATTGGTGAAAAACGGCGAAGTGTTTGTTGTAAATGTTGCGAAAGAGATGTTTGCAACGAACTCTGAATTTATTTCATCTGCTACTATTTCAGTCAATTCAATTTAAATACATAACTAATATCAAGCGATATTTGAATGATATACGAATTGCATCCAATTCAATCTCGTCGCCAATCAACGTAATACAACGAATTCGCAACTGTGACGAAATATACGTAGCAGTACCCGCACCTACTACGTATTCAATATCGACTATATCGTGATAATATTTCACATCGATCGCATCAGGTTTACTGTACGCATCAAACTTCAACATATAGGTTTAACCTAAAAGTTCACAGAGTTCACGACTATTTCAACGCATATGCTATCCTAACGAATAGTGAATCACTAAATCAACATAACGTCAAACCACACGACGTCCAACAAAGTTCCACTCAAATTCTGATTCACTCACAAGGCCAACACAACCTAGCTATTATTGGACAAGCGTTATTTCCCGTGCTGTGGATCAAAGGCAAAGTTTACTAGATTGTACTTACCCAATTGCATCCAGTCACCAATATCGTTTATTTTCTGTTAAGTGTAGTCAACTTACCGATAATTTCAATTTGTCTTACACTCTTAGCTACAGCGCCCCCATGATTCGGGTAAGAGGTCAAAATGATGGTTTTTCACCCCATTTTAGTAACCTTCACGGAAGAAAGTTATTTTTATTTTAACTTTCGATTTTTTATCTCTGGTTGGTTTTATTTCATAGTAAAATGATAAATGCCGATGCCACTTTTTTGTTTTTCGCTTAAGGCTCCGGTTCTAGAGTTATGGGGTTTGAGGTATGGTGCCCCAATGGTTCCCCGTCACAAAATTCGAAAATTTGTTGTGATGTCCTGGGCGGTTGAAAAGTCTCACTTGGGGGTTCTCGGGCAAGGGAAACATATTGCCAGTGTTGGTTTTCCTCTGTGACCCATGGGTGCAGGGGTACGGCGCCCACACGGGGCGGGGTCACAGGTCAAAATGGGGGTTTCACCGCATTTAGTACCCTTCAGGGAAGCAAGCTTATTTTTATCTTAACATTCGAATTTTTATCTCTGGTTGGTTTTATTTCATAGTAAAATGATAAATGCCGACGCCAATTTTTTGTTTTTCGCTTAAGGCTCCGGTTCTAGAGTTATGGGGTTTGAGGTATGGTGCCCCAATGGTTCCCCGTCACAAAATTCGAAAATTTGTTGTGATGTCCTGGGCGGTTGAAAAGTCTCACTTGGGGGTTCTCGGGCAAGGGAAACATATTGCCAGTGTTGGTTTTACTCTGTGACCCATGGGTGCGGTGGTATGTCTCCCCCAAGGATTGGGGTCAGAAAGGAAAATAAATGTTTTTACCTCATTTTAGTACGCATGATGGAAGCAAGATTATTTTTATCTTAACTTTCGATTTTTTTTCTCTGGTTGGGCTTATTTCATAGTAAAACAGTGAATGCCGATGCCTCTTGTTTGTTTTTTGATTACGGCACTGGTGGGGTTTGAGGCATGGCACCCCCGAGGTTCCTCGACCCAAAATTCGAAAATCTGTTCTGACGTCCTGGGCGGTTAAAACGTTTTACTTGGTGGTTTTTGGGCATGGCAAACTCATTGCTGGTGTTGATTTTCATCTGCGATCTATGGTTACGGGGTATAGCGCTGCCATGGTTGATCGATCCAAAATCCCTAATTTTACTGTTACGCCCTGGGAGGCTGACAGCCTGCACTTGAGGGTTTTGGAGCATGGTAAACTTATTGCCTGTGTTAGTTTTGTTCTAACATGTGCGGTATTGTGTGATATCCATATATAGCATATCGACGTATGCTATCGAGAGCTGATTTGCTGTGTACGCAAAAGGCGTAGGTGTACCTATGCTTCACTACGTTCTGCAATCTCGATAGAGTTACTAGTGTTACACCTACCACTGGCTAGTCCAAAGTGAGGAGGGGCGGCTATAATATCCGAGGTTTGGACTAGCCAGTACGTACCATTCGAGTGTAAATTTTACAGGGTATCTTGTTGCAGTTATGGCTGAACCTGTTCATTAAAAGTACAGTTGTACGGCCGCGGTATCATAGTAACCGCATCATTTGCTGTCGATACTTGGGTTGAAATGATGCGTGTGGGGCTGTGGAGTGTATACTTTCACTGATTCTGTAGGCGTCATAATAGTCTGATATTATGTAATAAATCACACGCGCTGACCTTCAGTGTTAGTTTGCGTTTAATTGCAATTTCGATCGATTTCGTCTGTGATCGATTTTATAAGCACTTAATTCTGATTGTAACTGTATTTCGACTTTCACCAGCTTCCCCCAGTTTATGCCAAACTTAAATTTTGGCCTCCCCAGGTACTGCTTAGCGTCACTTCGAATTATCCAAATTTTTGTGTTCTTGGCTAAAAAGTGTGCGAAATTTTTTTATATTTTGGCTAACAAATTCCCAGATTTTTCTCTTCGGGCTAAAAATCGCTACATTTTCACCTTTTTAAGTAAACACAATTACAAACATTTTTGACGTTTTCTGACGGCTAAAGTATTTTATATGGTCCCCCAGTTTAACTGGGGGACACCGCAGATGAAATGGGGAATCGCCCCAGGTATTTTCTGTTATATCAGTTCTGAACTGGGGACTCCCAGGTCA
Source organism: Trileptium ribeirensis (assembly GCA_030248225.1). Lineage (NCBI taxonomy): Eukaryota > Metazoa > Nematoda > Enoplea > Enoplida > Thoracostomopsidae > Trileptium > Trileptium ribeirensis. Next base: position 6,649 of record JASANE010023996.1, on the reverse strand, counting down.
TGCCCCAGATATGATGTTGGTAGTTTGGAGAAGCCAGACCTGGGGTCCCAGGCCAGCTGGGGAAACTGAATGTACTTGGGGCAATTACCCAGTTCATATGGAGATTCCCCAGGGCCCCTAAAGTACTGTTACTGTCGAGAAACATCGAATAGTGGGTGTAATTCAACAAGACTTGTGCACTTAGCGCAATTGTGAGTGTGTAGTCAGGAAAAATTTTGCGTTTTTAGCTCCCTAGAGAAAAATCGTCAGTTTTTCAGCAGCAGCCTGAACTGGATAAGCTAGGAGAGGTCGAAATATCGAAGTCAGTCTCCCTTTTATTTGGAGTTGGCAAATCGAAATGTCTTATATCTGTTTTTGTGCAGATCATATGTGCTCGTGACTGTGTTTGATTACAATAAGTATGTAAGTATAGCTTAATATCGCGCATTATTATGACTGCTTTTACATAGCATTGTATTTATTTATAGCTCGGCAAAGAGTATTCTTGATTATGGTGTACGATAACAGTTTTGGTCTTCTCTACGTTTAGGCCCATTCGACTATTGTAGGTAAAATCTCGCAAAGATCTGGTCCTCTGGCTATGGCGTCATCATAACAATGTCAATCGGCGTTTGGCAGGCTCAAAATCGGACGATCCGTCCCATCCGAAGCGGGCGTTTCCGTCACGGGTCCTTTGCTCGTCGTGCCACAAGCCCAAAACGATGAAACATGGTGACGGTGGTGTATCTGATCAGAATGATAGCAGCAGTGTTTTTGACGACGATCAGGTGTTCTCATTTCTTATGCGACATTACGATATCGACGACGGGTGAGCTTCATTTGTGATTGCTGCGTTCACTATAAAAAACCAATAAATCATGCAACAGTATGCCGAGTTCGTTAGATCGGGTGTTTTCAAGCTGTCGATTCCCCTATATTTTCTAAATCAGTTTTATATAATTGCCCTGTATTGCCTTTTCAAAAGTGTCCTATCCTTGCTATATTTTTTCTGCAAATGTGTGTGGCTTGGATTTCCACCTGCAGGGCGTCGATTGCGCCGCCAGTAGGGTTAATCTGTTTGCAATATGTTCTTAACACCCTTTCACGTAGGTCTAACCATGAAAGGGTCTCGGCTAGCGATCGCTTTAAAAGGCCATCTGTGTGTTTCTTGAAGATAAACGGTGTGGATCTATATTGCTTTAATTGATCAAATTGTGACACTATATTCGCATGTTGGTATCGGTACGGGATCTGCTGGTGGAATTAGATGGTGATAAGCTAAAGTTTATTAATCATTAAACCGTAGTTAAAACAACATTGACGTTCCTCAATGCTACCTATTGTCAGATTGGGTTCTAAACTAGCGGTGACGTTCCGTCTCAAAACCAGATTTTTTGGAGCGAAAATACAATCGCAGCGGATCGGATGGGATTATAGTCGTCAGATATCTTGTATGTACGTCTTGCTACCTCATTATGGCCTATATTTTTCATAATGCGTCCTATTTATTTGTGAGTTCCCATCGGCAGAATCGCTGTGCCACTTTTCTTTAACTTTTAACACTACACACGTCATATCCAAATTCATTAATAATCATTGATAAATATTCTGAATCACTAGATTTTGATTAGAACAGCCTAGTTTTGTGTAAATAGCGCTTGGTAAGAATATGGCGGAATAATAATTTAGGGACATCAACCACGTGTTTTCGTTTCTTTTGCGTCATTATAATGATATCGACGACGGGTCGTTTTGACTAGCACACTAATACATAATTGTACACCAAGTTGATTCCATTATGTGTTTGAGGCGCAGGGATCAGATGTTTCCCTTTATTATCTAAACTAATGATGGAGCAGAAAGCCTAGCGCTGGTTAAAATAGTCAAATTTTATATTATAAATCCGTTTTATATTTTTTCGAAACAGTTTTAGACAAGTAACATTTGGTTGACTGTGGGGAAAGCTGAGCAGACATTTTGGCGTCAATTATAATAGCCGTAGTGTTTGAATGGACCTTAAATAGTATTGAGGATCAAGTTGGAGTCAGTGGGAATATCTTTATAAATATAGAGCATTAAAAATTGTTATTAAAACGAACTAAAAATTAATTAGACGTGCAGTCAGTTTTTATTGCGATTGGCGAGATTTGTGCGATTAATATTTATTTATATATTATGTAATTATAATTTATATATATATATTGCTATTTTGCAATTGAAACAATTATATTCTTAATCAAAGATAAACAAGCTGGGTTCTTTTGCTGCGGTACATGACAACAAATGTTGTTGAGGACGCTACTTATACTATGCTGCTTTATGTCAGTGTTATTATGTGAGATGAACATTTTGTTAATTTTATTCTTTCCCAGCTATGCACAGACATAAAACTAATATCTTTGCGAATTGTTAGGGAAAGGTGTGTGGGTCATTCCAGAGCAGTTTGTACAATTATAGCTGTTCACAGCTTCTTCCTGCATTTATACGACTCATGTTACTTTTATTTATGTTCGTGACTGTATAATAGTTTATAAATTGGAATTCATTTTTCCAGGCCTTTGCCATTGGAAACAATTTCAACATTGTCGGCAGTACCGCAAACAGCAGGTAATCATAATACCAATCAAAGCTTAAAACAATCAAAATTATTGCGTAGCTCCTCAGGACGTGATACGCAGCAGCAGTACAGCAGTGACTCGAGCAGTAGTGCGGTGTTGTTTCGTTTGGACTATGAGCTTTGGGGGCTCATTTGGCTGGGCTCTTTTTCGTTGCTGCTTGCCCTGTTTTGGGCACTACGACATCGGATAAGGACCCGTCGCAGTAGTTCAAGCCGGGCCACTTTGAAGCGCTACTATAATGATTAGTCATTAAAATTTATGAATTAATAAATTGCATAACTATGCTTTTTGCGATTGTGTGATATTATCTGAAATAGTGACTACAGGTCGGCCGGGTCGGCTCATGTCACAAACCCGACTATAGTCGAGTCAAATTCGGGTCGTGCGATGGATCCAAAAATGTCGCATATCATGTTCTACCTGCGAGCAGCTAGAACATTTTGTATAATCTTTATGTAAGGTTTGGTGGACTTAACCGTAGTCGGGTCGGGTCGGCTGATGTGACAGAACCGACTCGGGTGGAGTCAAATTGGTTCCCTGTGATGGACAAAGCAATATCGCATATCATGTTCTACCTGCGTGCAGTTAGAACATTTTGTATAATCTCAATGTAAGCTTTGGTGGACCCAACTGTGGTCGGGCCGGGTCGGTTGATATGACAGAACCGACTCTGGTCGAGTCAAATTCGGTCCCTGTGATGAACAGAGCAATATCGCATATCATGTTCTACCTGCGTGCAGTTAGAACATTATAATCTCAATGTATGCTTTGGTGGACCCAACTGTGACCAGTGAGAAAGTTCGTGTAAAACATGTATTATAAGTGCAAGTATACAGCGCAAAATATACTGAAACTCGAACACAATTCTAAACATCTTTTACTTTTTTAATTCAGGATATTTTATGTTGCACATGCCGAATAGGAGAGACTGCAGTCGGGTCGGGTCTGCAAATTTGGACCCGACGCGGGGTCTAATCAGAATAATGTTTGTGAATATTATTTGTTCATGACTACCGTTACAAACAGAAATAGTAATAGAAAATCCATCGCAAACAGTTCGTGAATTATTCTCGAACAGTTCTGTTTTGTCTGTCCACAAGTTACTGTAGACTAGTGATGGGCAACAATATCCGGATATTCTCCGCGAATTCGGGATAATCCGGATATCCTAACACCGCATTCCGTCGTGAAGTGCAAAATTTTACCGGTAGGGAACGACAAAACCTTGATTTAAAAGTTCCGAAAGGACGCTACTAATGTGCAAGGATATACCGATAGGATTTTATATCCGGATATTATCCGCGAATTCGGGATAATCCGGATATCCGAACACTGCATTTCATGGCCACGTGAGGGAAATTTTACTGATAGTGAACGATGCTAACCGGTAGAGAACGAATCAAAACCCTGATTTGAGAATACTGAGAAAATGACTGGAGAGATGTATGTATATATTTGGGTTTTAAGCGGTCAATTTTACTGTATTTTGTGTTTAGGCAAAAGAGACGAAAACACTTGATTTGATCATCTCGGATTACTAATAACATGGTAATTCAAAATACTTCATTTTCAAATTTGTATTATAGATTATGCTTTTTTCGGCTCCCTTCAGCCTTATCGCATACCATAACATTGTGGTCGGTGGGCATTGAGTAGGAACGAACCACTTTGACGTTGAGCACATTTAGCTCTAAGATGCCAGTTCGATGTTAAAATAAGTTTAGAGTTTATAAGTAATGAAAGTAAGGAGCCGTTGTCCCGTGAGATTTTGTCCCCCGTAAGAATATGTCCCCCGGGCAAAATATCACGTAAGAAAGTGCCCCCCCGGGCAAAAAATTACGATATCCAGCTGTAAAAAAGTGTCCGGGTTCGTAAATTTTTGCCCCATCCTACTGAATCAAGGTTTATAAGGTTTTCAGGTTATTTTATCTCCTTCCAACTGTTTTAATTAATTGTTTTGTTACTTTTGTACATGTTCTATTCACAGTTCGTTTATCTTCTTTCTTTCTTCACACCTCAACAGAGAGCACTACGTTGAAATGATCTCCGCTACTGTTATCGAGGTAAATAGACCCCAGGCTTTTTTTACCAGCCGACTTCTTCATATCTTTTCTGAAGCACTGCCAATCCAGTGAACCACCAAATTCAGAAAAAACCTCAATGTTAAATCCAATAATGCTAGCAGTGGCAAAAATTTCGGCATCGGTTGCCCAGGTGCCCACCACGTCCATTTTTGAATCATTCAAATAATCATCAGTGTTTTTCGTCAAATAATCCCTCAGCTGACGCGAAACCTCGTATGAAGCCATGTTCTTCACAATATAATCATGCACGATTTCGTGATGCGATTCCTTTCCCGTCAAACAGTATGATATGGCACGAAAGTAACAGTTTCCGTCCCCGGCAATCTGTTTCACCTTTAACGGACGACTGAGTTTTGACGAAGTGTAGAATCGGGGTGGCTGAATTGGCCCTTTGATGCCCATCTGTCGTGCAATCGCACGAAGCTGCTGAGGGATAAGAGGTTCAAATGCTCTTGGTTGATTAATTTTTACCTCGCCCAGAGTTTCACACTCACTTCTTTCAACATACGGTTTTAGCAACGTCGCATTGACCATTTTATTCAAAATGCAACCGGTTTCTTCATCCTTCAACTTGTAAATATTTTTTGGCAGCGCTTCGTGTATCACGTAGGGACCTCGCCATGTCTTCTCGAGCTTCGAACCAGCTCTTCCAGCCTTTTTTGCGTTATACATAAGCACTTTGCTTCCAAGGGTGAACGATATTTTCAACGATCTTTTTCGGGCGTACTGATCCTTCTGAACTTCCTGCGCATGTTCGATGTTCCGTTTAACTTTGTCGTGAACCAATTCTCTGGTTTTTTGAAGGCGCTCGACAGTTTCTGCCTCGGAAATCTCAGCATCGCCCTCTTTATTACCCTGATAAGGCTCCCTGCCAAACATAACCTTAAATGGTTTGTATTTTGTAGAAGCTTGCACAGCAGTATTGTAGGCATATGTGGCGAATCTGACGTAGCTATCCCAATTGCTATGGTCCTGCGTTCCCAGCATCTTCAAAATCATTCGCTGCAACGTTTGGTTGAATCGTTCAACAAGGCCCTGTGTCTGCGGATGATAGGCGGAAGATACGCGTCGCTCTACCATGTTAATCTTAGACAATTCCGTCAAAGTTCCGTTGACGAATTCTCGGCCTTGGTCTGACGAAATTATCGGCGGAAATCCAATGTCCAAAAATATGTCCAGTAGAGCAGCAGCAATTGTAGAGGCAGATTTAGTGGAGATAGGCACTGCTTTGGCCCACTTGCTGAACAAATCAATCACCGTTAGGATATAACAGTTTGAACTAGTGCTGGTAGGCATTGTCGTGAGATCTATTTCGACGTGGGCTTTCAGTCTCGGATACCGGAATGGGATGTAAATCTCTCTTCTGTTTGTCAAAGCCATGAGGGTTAACAACTTGACAGTCATGGCAAGATTTGACATACGTCTTTTGCGTCTTCGCCCATGGCATCCCAATAAACCATACTATCGGCTAGATAATTTCGAACGCTATTGATGCCTTGGTGGCCGCGATTGTCATGAGCATCTTTCAGAATACGTTGCTGCTCTGCCTGGTCCTGAATGACCCGCTGTGGATTACCCTTACTGAGTATAATGTAGAACGCCCTCTCATAAGTTTAAACCATTTGCACTGCCGACGGAGTTCACGCTTCATGGCATCAAAGTTTTAGGATCAATTCCTTCCTCAGCCCATAAGTGCGTAGGATATTTGTCCATTTGTAAACAATAGATGATACATCATAAGTTACGCATTTTATATCAACTTAGAAATCTGAAAACGATAAAAAATAGAGGGTGTGTACCTGGTGCATGCATATGGTTATACGATTTAACTTTTGGGGGGTTGGGGCAAAATCTCATGACGCGGGCATAATTTCACAGCACTCGGATCGTTAAATTTTGCCCGGTGGCAATTTTTTCACGTGAGTATTTGCAGAAAGGGCGTTTTTTCACGGGGGGCAAAATATTACG